>CATIWF010007601.1:0-108802 GCA_949630135.1 Balakata baccata | reverse complement strand
CATGCTCTGAACCGAGTGGGGTATAGAATGGTGAAAGGACGAATTGCACATATTGTTGTCTATGGAAAGGTTCGTAGTCAAACCACTGACTTTCCGGTCAATTGGAGATCATGATGTGTTGCTAGATACCGCTCATGATTTGCTTAAATTATTTGATAATTTAAGTGGCCAACATAACTGGGAACCTAATGGGTCACATGCTTTGGAGACATAAAAAATGAGCAAAATGGCTTAGGATGAGATCCAAAATATGAGAAAATTATTTTAAGTCGGTTCGCGATAAAATCGCGGGAAAAAATCGCTAGGGAAGTTGACAGGCCCGCGCGGGCCCGCTGGCCTGGCAGGCCTGCCGATTGGCCTACCAAGCAAGCCAGCTGGGCTTGCCCAGCAGGCCCAGGCGGGCTACTGCGCATGCCAGCGCGCTGCAGTTGGCCGATGGGCACTAAATGGCCTAAATGGCCATTTAATCACTATTATTATTCATGTAACTCCACTTTCTCCTCTCATCAATTTGGATCTACTTTTCTGATTTTATTTAGGATCTAAAAGACCCCAAAAAGACAGAAAATAGATAAGAAAAAATTTTTGGGAGAAGAAAAATTTTTGGAGACAACAAGAAAATTAAAGAGTTTGATTTTCTTCTCGTATGAACATACATTATTGCATACACTATTGCTAGTACTTTGAGGTATGTTCAAGCCATCTCCCTAGTGGTTTCATCCTCTCATCTTCGAGTGGATATTGTTAGAGACAATCCAAGATTGGATTGTTGTGGTTTGCTACAACCCGATAAGGTGAGAAGTTGAAGAAAAATCAAGAAATTATAAAGGTATAAATTCTGAATTTTCTTTGGTTAAATTAGTTTTAATTGGCACATGGATAATCTTTTGATTCGGGTTTTGAAAATTTTTATTTTCGCTGCATTATATGTATGTGATACATGATCAAAACCCTTCGCCAGTATATATATATATAGAAAAATACACTTTATACTCTATTATTTTCATAAAAAGTTTTTTAATATTCTTTTTAAATTTTGAACTTTTAAACCCTTTCATTAAATTAAAAGATATTGTTACTCTATTTTCTTTCTCTTTTAATAAATGACAATTTTATGGTTTGTATTTATATTCTATTTTGTCTCCCAAATTTTAAGTTTTTTATTATTTTTTTCAGCTTAGACTTATATCTTTTTTGTCTTTTCATTTGTTCTTATTGTTACTGTCATTTCATTTTTTTTTGGTATCATCTCATATGCAGTTTCTTTGACATTCTCATATTTTTAATATATATATATATATTTTGTATCTTATATTCTAATTTGAATATACTTCATGTATATGTATATATCTTTTATGTATATATACACTATATCACATACTCAAATTTAAATATATTTTAATTGTACATTTAAAAGTTATGAATAAAATATATATATATAATATATATCTTTTTTTTTATCAAACGTAATATATTAGGACAAAGTTAGAGTCTAAAAAAATAAAATATTATTACACAATTTAAAAAATTTGTATTTCCATTTTTTATGCCAATCTTGATGGATATATATGTGTGTGTGTGTCATAATTATCAATTGTACAATAAAAAATATATGACAATTATATGATATATATATATATATGTTAAATATATATTACATATAAAAAATAATATAATATTTTATTATATTTTATTCATATCCTTCACCAATACAATTTATTCCTTATATATATACAGTAAATATACTTTACATATACTTTATTTTTTATAACTGATATATATATATAATTCACTTATACTAAATATATTTTTTATACACTTTTAGCTATAATTTAATAATGTAGAATTACATATATTAATAATTTTAAATAAAATAGATATATAAAATATATAGTATAAATATAAATAGAATATACTTTATATTGTATGACTTTTACTTTGATTAGATTTAATTTGTGTATTATTCATGATTTCTAGCTAGATCAATATTTTTTAATATTAAAGCAATTTTTATTAATGATTGATGATGAATTTATATTGTGATTAGAATGGGCAGATACAAATTTCAATGACTGATAAAAAAAATAGAGAGGGTAACTTATGAAAGAAAGAAAGAGAATTTAGAGATAGTCAATAACGATTGATTGAAAAGTGAAAATGAAAGAAAAAAGAATAATAAAATAGAATATCTTATAAAAAAAAATAATAGGGAGAGAATGATATCAACGAGTGAAATTAGATAAAGAGAAAAATATAAAAAATATAAAATTTTCTATTCATATGACATTAAATGCTATTAGATATATAATTAATATATGTGTTTACTGAAAAAATAATTTTGGTAAAAACTTTTTTGTGATGTAAGAGATAGATTTACTTTGGTTGATCGCGATATATTGAAATTTAATTGGTGCTCTGTTTTCTTGATCATCATTGTCAGTATTATTAAAAATAAACAAAAACAAGAGCTATATATATATATAGTCCGTTTCGTTTGAGGTCAAAATAATAATATAGGCCCAGAGGTTCAGCTGGGTTGGACTAAAATATGACAGCATAATGTAATTGGGCTTCTCAATTCCTAGCCCATGTTGACGCTTTATTAAAAATTTTACACAAATTACTAAAATTTAACCTTTTTATTTAATTACCAGCACTTTTTTTTTTTTTTTTACTTCCTTTTCCAATTTTATGTTTTATTTTTCCTTCCACTGAAAATGTTTTTCGAACGAGAATGTGAAAGGAACTGGGTTTGCTTAGTTAGGAAGAAGATTTTTGAGAAGCAGAAGATTTGGAAGAGATGAGGGAGTGAGGTATGCCTTTGTCTTCTTCTTCGTCGTTGGTGAAGCTGAGTAACTTCTTGGTTTTCGAAGCGAATTTGTGGGTGGTGGCGGAAGATGGAGCTTGAGCTTTACTATTATCGTTGTCGACGCCATTGTCACCTCGAGGGCAAAAATTTCTAAACTAATCAGAATTCATTGTGCTTCTGATGTAATAAGTGTAATTTGTATGTTTGATTAAAACGAATGGTTTTAGCTTTTATGGCTTGCAGTAGCGATGATGCAATCCCAAGTCCTAAAAAAATCTTCACTGTTCTTCTTCTCTACAATTTTTTTGTATTCAGCTCTCTCTCTCTCACAATCTGACTTCCAAAGCTCAATTAATCATATTGTATTTAGAGAATTGCATCGGCTCGATTCAGTTTAAAATAAAATCAAATTTTAAAAAGTTTAAAATAAAATCAAATTTTAAAAATCTGAATCGAACTGAAATATATTATAAATTAAACTAAAATATTTCAATTTAATTCGATTCGATTTAATCAGTTTTATAAATTTATTTATTAATTAATATAAATTATAATTATTACTATATTTTATTGAATTATAAAAAATTAAAATAATTTTATTAATTAATATAAATTAAAATCAAATATTATAATTTTATAAATTATCATAAACTAAAATTACAATTTTGTTTATAAACATGAATTAAAATAAAGTATCACAATTTTATTAATTACTATAAATTAATATTAGTTAATACACATTATAATAAATTGTTATAGCTCATCATTTTATCAACTATCATATAGCAAAACTAATTATTATAATTTATTTTATTTTATAAAAAAATTAGAATTAATTACTATAAAATTTATAAAAAATATATATGTAAAAAAGTTCGGTCCGTTCAGTTTAATCGGTTTTTCTAACATTTTCAGTAAAATCAAACTAAATAAATCGAAATTTTTAGAAATAACCGTATGAGCATTTTCCGTTGTGGAACTGAAATGATAAAACCACCATTCCTCATCTGTCTCATCCTCTCTCTCTATACCTGAAAGCCGGAAGTCCATTTTTTGGTTTTTGGACACTTGCACAGATTAAAACCGGAATACATGCTTACAATTTGGAGTCAGTATCAATTTTTATTTTTATTTTTTTAGTTTTTATCTGATCAAAAATCAAATTCAATCCTTCAAATTCGTTTAGGAAAAATTACAATCTATCCATATGGTTTGATACAATATATTAGTTCTCCAAAAATTTTAAAAATATATTATTTGCCTTATATGTTTTATTTCTGTTAAATTATATAGTTATTATGTTGAATTTTAAGACATTTACTATTAATAAGAAATAATATTCACTTTCGTTCATGAACATATTAGTATAATATGATAAAATTCAGGGGGTATTAGTATAATTTCATATTTGTACTAGAATCAGATTTGTAATGAGATATTAGTACAATATATCAAAATTTTAAAAGGTAATTATAAATAGTATAATTTTAAATTTCAGAATGTACTAATATATTATATTAAACTATATAAGGTAAATAGTATATTTTTCAAATATTATGGGTTACTAGTGTATTATATCTCAACCCATAGAGAGTAAATAGTAATTTTTCCATTCATTTAACCACATATTAGTGGTCTAATTGCCATTATTTTTATCTAAATTACATATTAAGATCATCTATTCTTCTTTTTCTTCTTTCTGTGAAAATATGCAATTGAAACAAGATAATCTCAATATATACTCAAGTTATTTTCAAGATATACCAAAAATATTTTCAATGTATTCTCAAAGAATTTTTAAGATATTTTTTAATGTATACTCAATGTATTTCCAAGACAACCCAATGAATATCTAATGTGTTTTCAAAAAATTTCTAAGGTATTCCCAAGGTATAACCAAAGTATTATTAATAATGTATTTCTAATGAATTTTTAAGAAATTTCTAAGATATATACAAAATATTTCCAAAATATACAAAATGTATTTCTAAGGATACCAAACAAAGGTATACTAGAGACATACCAAATGTGCAATTTTTGCTATACTCTAGAGAATTTTTTAAGTGTGGGTATTTTTATAATATTTTTAAGTGCTTTGTTTTTTGGTAGTTTTGAACAAAAAAACTTTAAGTAGAGATATTGTTGTAATATTTTGTGAATTCTTTGGCATTTTTAAAAAAAAAATTATTTTCTATTTGCATTGCATGTTTAGTCCGTATGAATTAAATTCACGATCAACTCTTATAGACTATTGGCTAGTAAATTATTGGTTCAGTAATTTACATTAAAATAATAATGATAATATTTTTTTTAATATTCTTAATTAGACAAAAAAAAAAGAAAAAAAAGAACAAGACATTTAAAATATTCACTTGGGTTCAAAACAACTGTTATTTAATCCACTAAGAGCATTCTAAATAGTATTTTTATTTTAAATAGTATATTTGTTAGAAGAAATAATATTTTTAAATATATAGAGTAAAAATTATTTTATAAGTTTAATAAAATTTTTATATTTTTACTTTTCAGTTTATTTTATTTGTTATAAATTAATATTTATAAAAAAAAAGAATGACTTTTGTTACAAGGAAATAAAAAATTAACATACCAATAAAAAAATAAAATATGCATTAATTACAATTAGAATAGATAGATGTAAAAAGTCAAAATCGTTGTTTACTCTAAATTTAAAAAATAAAAAATTTATTTAAAATTTATTATTATAAAATGATTTTCTAAAATAAAAAATACCGCTAAAATAAAAAATCTACTAAAAATGCTTTAATACTAACTCATCAATCATAATAGGTCATTGAGTTAGATTAACAATATAGAAAATTTTACTAAACACCTATTTTTAACTTTTTCTTTAAAAATTGAAAGTAAATTTTTTTTTATTTTTACTAAATTTTTTTTCAATTTTACCAAATAATTTTTCAAGATGTACGAAGATATTGGAAAAAAGATCAATTATAGATCGAGAATCGCATCTCTGTCTTCCTTGCCAGTGGAGATGGCGACATCCTCAAATTTGATAATCGGAGCAACCTGAGCTCCGGTGTCCTCGTCATCGGCAGTAGAAGGTCCTTGACTTTTCTCTTTATAAAGATCTTAGAGATTCTAATTCGTAATTTCCCAAAGAATTGTGTAAGTGGAGCAGAAATATAGGCAAATAGACATAACAAAGAATTGATTAACATAGCACATTAGGCTTTGAATCACCTTCCTTGGCCTAGTGTCTGAAAGTCAACTGCAAGGTTTAAGCAAAATCACTAGGCTAAGCAAACAAATCGCCGGTGGTTGTTGTGTGCTGGTACCTAGCGCGGTGCAAACGTGTTGCATGTACTGTTACGAGGCTCCTGGATGAATTTTGAATTGCAAAAATATTTATTATTTTTTATTGTATGGATGCCTGGAAGCAAAAGGTTTAGCCATAGTTTTTGCAACATTCGATGAGGTTAATTTATTTGTCCATGTAAAATAAAATTTATGAGTTAGATTAAGTAATTCTGGTGTTATTCAATTATCTGTGAAATATATTTGTAATGTATTAACAATTTCATTTCAAGATAAAAGAAAAAGAGAGAGATTACACACATTCCATGTGATATAATTATTTTAATTGCTTTATAAAGAATGGTAAATTAGTGAATTAATTAATTCTTTTTCTTCTTTGTTCTTTTTTTACTTAGATGAAAATCATTAAAGTACTCATAACTTAAAGTATACTCGATATATTATCATGAAAATCCTAAAAATATACCAAAATATCTCTAAAGTAGTTCTTTCTAGGGAATTTTTAAGGTATACCAAAAAATATCTCTAAGTATACTCGAAGTATTCACATGAAATTTTTAAAGATATACCAAAAGTATTTCTAAGGAATATCCAAGATATTCCCAAAAAATTTCTCTTATGGAATTTCTTAAGAATTTACAAGATATGCTAAAAATATTTCTAAATTATTCACAAGTTATATCTTAATGTATCCTTAAGGAATACCCAAGGTATTCTAAAAGGTATATCAAACTTTTTGTTTGAAAATTTGTAATATTTTAAATTTTATTATTCTTCTTGTTCTATTTTTTGTTATTTATTGGTGAAAATTATATTAGAATATGTCAATGTATACCAAAAATATTCTAAAAATATATCATTTCAGCATATTTTATGATGATTTTGAAATTTGAATGCTATAATAAATTTAGAAAATTATTTCCAATAAAATTGGAAAAAAACTTCCAATGTCGGTTAAAGTATAAAAATGTACTTATTTTTCGGTTTTTGTAAAATTCCCTTAACAATATACAATAATTAGGGAAAACCATAAGACTCCCGTGACCCATATTAGTAGTGAAAATAAAATACAATGTCTCAGCGATATCACTATCTCGAGCAATGAGTTCATGACTATCATGTCATTAATGACCTCGTATTCAGTTCTTCTATTAATTACATTTACAAATTAATAATTCTCTAAATTCATTACAAAATATTATGGGAAAAGTTAAAAAAAAAATATATATATATATATATATATATATATATATATGTGATTGTATGTCATTTTTTTTAAATGATTATTGTATTTTGTGTTGTTAACAACTTTAAATATATACTTTAATGATATTAAAAAATATAAAAAAAATTCAAAAAATAGACTCGTGATTTTTTATTTTTGCAACTTTTAACTACGTTGGTTTTTTTTTTATGAATTTCACAAACGGTATTCCAATTATGCATATTGTAACAATTCAGTTTTTCAAATATTATTTTAGTTATAAAATAAAAATTATATGTAATTTTATATTACAAATAATCTTTAATGTACTTAATTGTTACAATTTGTATAGTTAAAATATTATCAATGAAATTCATCATTGTTTTTTTTGTTGTGCAAAATGGTTTGTGCTATTATAAATTTTAAGTATGTTTGTTTAATATTCAGAATGACAAGAAAAAGAAGAATAAATTCTTCAAAACTACTTGAAATGATTTTAGTGATTCAAGTAATAACAAATTAAATAATAAAGTTGTCAATTCCATATTTTTATATTGAAAAGGGATAAAATTAATAGCAATCATCCTATTACCAGGTTTTTCATCGTTTGAATCACTAGAGTCATTCCAAATTGTTTTGAAAGTTTTTCTCTTCTCTTTCTTAATATTAAAAAAATATACTTAAAATTGCTAACGATACAAAATATAATATCCATTTTGCTAGTTTAACCTATGAAAAATTAATGTATATATATATATACTGGATTTACATACAAATTTATACATTAATGCTAAAATTGTACTTACCTAAATCCAATTCAATGGAAAAAAATTCATTAATTGACTAAATAAATCGTGATATACCACGTATGAAATGTATGAAATTAGTTATATATATACATGAACTAAATTCCACGAACACAGGCCTACATAAAAGCAGAAAAGGAAACTCTCTCTCTTTTCCAAACATTTGGAATATCAAAGCAAAAAAGATAGTAAGGAATAAGAAAAAGATAAGAACATATGGGACAAAAGAGAATGTGTTATCGTTAATATATATAAATACATAATGGCTCTAGTGAATAAGCACGGGAGCACAAACCCACATAAAAACCATGATTATGAAGTCTATGTGATGTTAAATTATTTTAATTATGAATTTAATTTTATAATTAGAAGCTCATCATGGGTTTAATCGCCTTCAAAAGTTAATTATCATAAAACTAATTAAACATTTGAAGGTTCATTACTCAATAATATGTGCTTACATCACTCCAACGCTATACTGCCTCTCTCATCTCCCTACTCAACTTTCTTTTCAAATTGGTTAGGATTTAAGCCATGTTTGAGATAAATATTTTAATATTTATTCAATAAAAGTAGAATAAAAATAATTAGGATAAATAATATTTTTCAACTGTTTAATTATAATATAAATAAATACTTGACCAAGTTTTTATAACACAAACATTTTTTGATTTTTTCTTGTAATATAGAAAATGTTGATAGGGAAAATGCGGACATAAATATGTATGACATATTCTGACAAGACACAATTAATTAATTAAGGTATTAACATGGAAGAGTTAGCTATATAGGGGTTGCTCACGTCAACACAAAGCATGCTTTTCAAGTGACTTTGTCGAGGATTATATATATATATATATATATAGAAAAAAAAAAAAAAAAAGGCCTCTCAAACTCTACCCCAGTTGTAGATGTTAGGTTTATATAGTTTTTAATTTTTCTTTTGCAGGCTTTAATTTTGTACGGTTTTAAATAGAAGAATAAACTCTACCCCAGTTTATTTTTTTATTAAAAAAAAAGAAAATAAATAAAACCAAGCATGCGTGGACTAAAATGCAAGATACAATAATGTGTACCTTGTTCTTTATTAGTGCATCTGTGTGTTCGGTGAATTAAATTTCCATTGAATTAAGCAATACCTTTTCGTAAAAATTCTATACCTTTTTAAGCATTATTCTCCCCTTTTCATGAAACCAAGTTTTTGAGGCTTTGATTTCGAATATTCTTACTTCTCAATTTTCCCATGTTTTCCTTGGAATGTTCTAACAGGAAAAACTGAGAGATGAGTATGGTTTGATTATCATAATCATATATATATGTAGCCCATATATTGTTTGGTGGTTAATTAATTTACCCAATAAGTCTCTGATTTTTTTTGGACGAACACGTCTCTGATGTTAATGTATTTATTTATTTTATGTTCATTACTCCCATAACCCACAATATTTTCACCAATACAGATGCAGGCAAAGAAAAAGGGTGAATGGAATGTTTGTCAGTATGTAAAGAGATAAGTTGAAAAATCACTAAAACTTACTCTTCATTTTTTTATGTTTAATTTAATTTTTTAATGAGGAAGGTATGGTGACTGACAAGTAACCGGCTGCAGGCAGTTGTCGGGTGAGAGTGAGGGTTTAATTTAACGCCGCACTCCAAGTCTGCTAAAACAGGCCGCACGCGAGGTGACCGGCTAATTAGACAGAACAGAACGTCACCACCCCCCAATCCCATTTTCTAAAGGGTGTTTTGGGATGGCGTTGAAAATGCTGTACAAACATGTTTTGAATTTTTTATTTAATTAATTAATTTTTTATAAATTATATTTTTTAAATTTATTTAAAAATCATATATATTTATATATTTCTATAAAAAAAAAATTTTTAAAATTCAAAAAAAGTTGGAATTTTTTTTTTTTTCAAAAGATCTTTTTTCCAAATGCAAATGAAATAGTAGACGAAGCTTAACATGGTCTGGTCCATACCCCACATTCACCTCGATTACCCGCACACTGCACGCCCTTCCCCTATTTTCAATTTTTTCTTTTCTCAGTGTGTGGGGTTCCAAGATGAAGCCACCCCACTTCTTTAAGTTTAAACCTTTAAATACCCCAACTCTTCTCCACACCAAAATCACATTAAACCCTAAACCCCTTCAGCAAAAGACAAACTACACTCTCGAACCATATATTCAATAGATTTCTTAGCTTTATATTTGAATCAAGTAAACCGTATTAAGCTAGCCAAAACGGGTCTACCGGTGTGGATGCTTGGGTTGGGTGCGGATCGGTTGCGGGCCGATATGAACCGTTCACTAGCTCTACTCTTTCACCAGGTGAAGCCTCTCATTTCTTTCCAACTCAATTATATATCATTACAACTTATAAAGATTTTATCAGCGGCGATGATTGTTAATTTTTGGGATTTGGGTTTTGGTATTCAGGGTGTGCTGGATGAGCAATTCTTGCAGCTGCAACAACTTCAAGATGAAAGTTCCCCAAACTTTGTAACAGAAGTTGTGAATATCTACTTCCACGAGTCAGAGAAGCTCTTGAGGAATCTTAGAGGATTACTGTAATAATCTTTTTTTTTGTTTTCTTTTCTTCTATCATCATCACCGTCATCTTCTTTTCTTTTTTTTTTTTGTTGTTGTTCTTTTACTCTTTTCTTCTTTTTATGTGTACGCGTGTGTAAAAGTTGATTTTCGATTTGAGCTTTGCCCACCATACATTCTTTCATTCTTCATCTCTCATTTTTTTCTTTTTCTTGTTTTTTCTTATTTCATATTCTTTCACGCGCATGCACACAATATAGCAAACATTTTGGCTTTTGGCAGCCCCATTTGACTCCCATTTTTTGCTTTCAACTACATTCTTTTTGAAACTAAACTAAAGTTCACAATGCCATCTTGTTTACTATGTTTTAATCATTAATGTTGTATAGTACGAAAATTTTTAGTTATAGTCACAGCTCCCGAACCAAAGCCGTTTGAAATTGAGATAGTAGTAAATAATGGTGGCAAAAATTGATGAGACAGGATGGATAGAGAGTTATCGGATTACAAGAAAATGGGAATCCATTTGAATCAATTTATGGGAAGCAGCTCAAGCATTGGTGCCAAAAGAGTCAGAAATGTTTGCGTGGCCTTTCGAGCCGCTTCTGAGCAGAACAATCGCGCTGGGTTAGTACTCAGTACTATCCCCTCTTCTAAGTTCTAACTATTACATTCTACTATTTTTGCTCTCTCATTCTTACTCTGTCATTTCTTTTCTTTTTTTAACCCCGTATAAGTCTATCTTAGGGTATAGCCATTAAATAACTAATAAACAAGGCAACTTTTTTTTTTAATGAAACTCGAATTATTTTTCGCACTCACAGTTTTCATAAAATGTTTAAATATGTGGGTTGATTTCAATTTCTTCGATTTCAGGTGTTTGAGGACTCTGGAGCTGCTAGAGCATGAGTACTGCTACCTGAAGAATAAGATGCATGAACTTTTTCAAGTAATAACTTTTTATTTATTATTATTTTTTTCAAATCTTCCTTTTCTAGACATCTAATCATCTTTTTTCCCTTCTGTTGTCATGGTTGCTTTTTGTTTGGTATTTGTCATACACGAAGACTGCAACTTTTTATTTATTGACTTTCTGGTTCACTCCACATACAGCTTGAGCAGCAGAGAGTACTGGCAGCTGGCGTTAGATACCCAATGCAAAACTGAACCAAAATTTTCATCTGGGTTTTTTTGCTAAAAACCAAGCTATCAATCGGGGCTACCTATTATAGTGCATGATGCTACAGAGAGAATCAAGAATTGTAAAAGTTGCTTCGTACATACCCACTGTTTCTTGCTTGTTTTTACGTAGAGTTAAGTCTTTTTTTTAAAAAAAAAAAAACAATTTTATGAATTTTGCCATGAAAGTTTGACCAGAAGTGAATGAGAGTTGAAAATTCATTTTCATGTTTTGCAATTTGCCAATGTGGTCTGGAATCAGCTTTTATGTCTTTCTAGTCAGTTCTTTAACATTTGTGACCAATGGCGGTGAAACAATGTATATAAACATCAGTGTCAAAATAAGCTGAGAATCTTCAAATGTCTTAATCAGAATCGATCACCAATCACTCAATCTATATCAATAGATATCTCGAGAGAAGATTTTCAAGTTGATATTTTCAATTTCTAAATAGCTTTAGTTCAAATTACACTTTGAAACCTGCTAAGTACCTTCATTATTTTTTTGATAATTTGGTTTAGTTTTACTGACACGTTATACCCACGCATAAAAATATAAAATGGTATCATGCTTTTTTTCTACATATAAATTTTTGGATAGAACAAATTAATGAAAGAGTAACACCTAGATAAAATTTACTGTGGTCTATGATTTCTTGCCAAAAAAAAAAAGTTAGGGATAAAATGTAAATTATTTTTATTTATATTTTTATATTATTTGATCAAAATAAAATCATGAGTCCAAAAAAAAAAAGGAAAACTTTCTAATTAATAAATAATTTTCTACTTAAATATTGAACTATCAACAAAAAAATGTTGAAAAGCTCAATGATATTCATTGCTTTTTAAGAAAAAAAATTAATTTTTTCCAATGTACTTTAATATAATTTATTAATTTTAATCATCCTTATATATATGTATCAAATATTAATTGTAAGTTTGTAACTAACCAAAAGTCATAAATTAATTATTATTATTTTTTCCCTTATGACTTTAGAATATAAGTTAGGTTCTATTCAGAATGGGCCTAAACAATCGTATTTCGCAGAGGAAATTTGACCTATTGTCTACATTTATGGTTTTTTCATAACTAACTTCCGATGGATTTTGAATTTTTCAATTTTACCGAAAATATTTTCATTTCTACGTAGCAAACTTTTCTTTATCTTTCTTTTCTTTCGTCTCTGTCAACCTGGTCTTCTGTCCATCTATGTAACATGCTAGCTAAAGTTTGAGTCTTTAGTGAGCGATTTGAGTATTGATTTTGAGTCTTTAGCGAGCGATTTGAGTATTGATTGACGATTCGAACAGTTTCGGAGCAAAGAAAGCGATATTAATTTTCTAGTATTGGCAAGCGATTTGAGCAATTTTAGAGTTAGGTTTCAAATTTTTGCTCACCAACAAGATTGGTAGAGACTATTGCAGAGTTTGATATTGATAGATGATCTCAGAGCTATAATTGTTATAATATGTTTGTTTGTATTATTAGATGTTAAATGTTTGATGTTGTCGAATTTTATGTGTGATTGAATCAAAGTATCTCAAAAATATACTCAAGATATTTTCATAGAATTTCCAAAAATATTTTTAATGTATCTCTAAGATATTTTTTTTAGGAAAATCCTTGAGAATTTTCAAAGTATATTCAAAATATCTCAAAAGTATACTTAGAATATTCCCAAAGTATATTAAAATATTTCCAAAATATGCCGAAAGATATACAACTGTTTGTTTGAGAGTTTGTGATGTTTTGACTCATTTTTTTTAAAATTTTATGTGTGATTGAATCAATGTATCCCAAAGGTATCCCAAAAAAATTTATATGAAATTCTCCGATGTATTTCAAAAGTATATCTAAAATATTTAAAGAAAATTTATCTTTGAGAATTTATTGATAATTCTCAAGGTATACATAAGATATTCCGAAAGCTATACCAAATTGTTTGTTTTATATTTTGTGATATTTTAAATTTTGATTAAATTATATTATTATTTTTTTTAATGATTTAATTGATTTTGTTATTGTTATTTTGTTGTTTTTTAGTAAAAATTAAATCAATATATTCTCAAGTTATACCGTTTGAACTTATTTTGGAATGATTTAAAATTTAAATACCATTATAATTTTAAAAAATTATTTTCAATAAAATTGAAAAAAAATTTGAGCATAGATATAAATAGATACCTGTTTTTTTATATCTCGGGAAAATTCCTATTCGGCAGCCTGGGTGCGGCTCAATTTATGGATTGGACTGCGGACCAACGCCTATAGACGTGAACAACACAGTTTGGGCCAAGTATTTGGGTTGGTACAGTCGATTTGCGTGTAGTTCATCATCCTCCATGGCTATGGGAATTCATTGCGTATGCCTATGAATAACTTATTGGGCTCCAAAGTCACCTTCGCATACAACACCATCATCAGATCTCATGCTTCTTCCTCTTCCTCCCTTGCTTTTTCCCTCTTCTCTGACATACGCCGAGCTGGTGTCTCCCCTGATCACTTCACTTTCCCTTTTGTACTCAAAGCTTGTTTTCGTCTCCAAATGAGTTTACACCTCCATTCTCTCATATTAAAGCTCGGTTTCAATATCGATGTGTATGTACAGAACGCATTGATTAATTTTTATGGTTGTTTTGGCCTGGTTAATTTTTCTTTCAAGGTATTTGAAGAAATGCCTGATAGAGACTTGGTCTTCCATTATTGCTTCTTCTGCTAATAACGGTTTTGGGCAAGAAGCTTTGTCTTTGTTTCAGCGTATGCAGCTTGATGGTAATGTAAAGCCCGATGAAGCGACAATGCTTAGCGTGGTTTCAGCTGTTTTGAACTTAGGGGCATGGGCTTTAGGCAGGAGGTTGGATGCGAGTATTCTTAGAAATAATTTGCACATTACTGTATCACTGGGTACTGCTCTGATCGATATGTATTCGAGATGTGGGTCTGTTGATGATTCTGTAAGGATGTTTGATCAAATATGCCTGAGAGAAATGTCTTAACCTGGACTGCATTGATCAGTGGGCTTGCGGTGCATGGACGAAGTAGGGAGGCAATTAGAGTGTTCAATGAGATGAATAAAACAAAATTGCGACCTGATCATATTACATTTACTAGTGTTTTAGTAGCTTGTAGTGATGGTGGTCTTGTTGATGATGGCTGCCAAGTTTTTGAAAGCATCAAGAATGAATATGGTATGGAACGGACACTTGAACATTATGGATCTATGGCTGATCTCCTTGGCAGCCCTGGCAAGCTCCAAGAGGCATTTAATTTTATAGAAAGAATGCCCTGTAAACCAAATGCTGTTATTTGGAGAACCCTTCTTGGGGCTTGTGTAAACCATAATGATCTTCTATTCGCAGAGATAGTAAAGAAAAAGATCCATCTGCAAGACCCTTATCACGATGGATACTACGTGCTTCTGTCAAATGCTTATGGCGAAATTGGTAGATACAATGATAAAGCTGAGGTTAGAACCTCCATGCGAGAGAAGAGAATTGGTAAAAAGCCAGCGTATAGTTGCTAAACATAGAGGATGAGATTTTTGAGTGCGCATCTGGAGATAATTCTCATCCTGAATCAGAGAAAATCAGGGAACTCTTTGGTTTCTATGATTGATAGTCTTAGAGTTGAAGATTATACTCCACACATCTCCAATGTGTTTTATGACCTTGAGGAGGAGAATAAAGAGCATAGCGAAAAGTTAGCAGTTGCTTTCTCGCTTTTTAGATTTAAGGACAGAAGAACCATAAGAATCATGAAAAATATTCGAACTTCTCGCGACTTTCAAAAGCTTCATGAAGCATGTATCGAACAAGTTTAATGAAGAAATTATTGTTTCGAGATCGAAATCGGTTCCATCATTTCAGCAAAGGAGCATGTTCTTGCCAGGATTATTGGTGACATAGTCAAGCATCTTTCTCTAAGGATATTTCTTATTCGTGGTATTTATCCAAATTATTTATTATTTTATGGTATTTTTTCATAAATTTTTAAATTTATAGTTATTTTAATAATAATTTCAAATTTAAGCTCATTTGACCAACGCGCACCAGTTGAACTAGCGTGCGGTACTGTTCATTAGGTGCGCCACTTAAAGCTTCACAACATTTTTTTTGTTAATTTATTTATTAAATTTTATTAATTATTTTTTAGAAAAATTACGAATCAATTTATAAATTAGAGTTTGAAAAATTACATTTAGTAATAATTAATGAAAATTAAGTAAATAAATTAAATTAATAAATTATAAATTAAAACATTTAAAATTTAATTATACATTAAGTAAAATTTAGAAAATAATAATTTATAAAAATTTTTAAGGATAAAAAATATAAATAATTTATAAAAGTTGTTGTAAATAATTATATCAAGTTTTTTTTTTTCACACATTATTTATTGTAAAAGTTTATTATTATTATTATTATTATTATTATTATTATTATTTACCTCACATTTTTTTTAGCTGGAATGGTGGTGGAAGCACATGGCCTGCATGCGTCCAGTTCAAACTGATGCACCTCTTTTTTTTTTTCAAAATTTAATTTATTAACTTGTATCTTTATTTTTTCTAAATAATTAACCAAAATTTAATTAACAATTAACGTCAATATCTATGCATACAAAAAAAATATAGATTAACTTTTACAACAAAAAGATATGTGAGGTAAATAATAATAATAATAATAATAATAATAATAATAATAATAAACTTTTACAACAAATGATATGTGAAAAAAAAAACTTAATGTAATTACTTGCGACAACTTTTATAAATTCTCTATATTTTTTATCTTTAAAAATTTTTATAAATTACTATTTTATAAATTTTACTTAATGTTTGATTAAATTCTAAATGCTTTAATTTATAATTTAATTAATTTTTATTAACTATTACTAAATGTAATTTATCAAACTCTAATTTATAAAGTGTATCATAATTTTTTTTTAAAAAATAATTAATAAAATTTAATAAATAAATTAATAAAAATAATTTGTGGCAAAAATAGCATGCATGCACATGGGTGGAGAACAGTGCCGTGTGCTAGCTCCACTAACGTACGTTGGTCAAATTAGCACAAATTCAAAATGAATTACTGTTAAAATAACTGCAAATTTAGAAATTTATGAAAAAATACTACAAAATGGTAAATAGTTTAAATGAATACTACAAATTAAGAAATATCCCCTTTCTATAGAATTATTCACTGTTGAATAGCAATAGCTTTGAGCCAATTAAGTTCGCGGGATGTGTTTGTTTTCATTCATTTCCATTTACTTCAAAAGAATTCATATACGAAGTGACTCTGATGATGCATGTGTTGATAACATGAACAGGCACAACTTCTTTATAAGAATTATTTATAGGCACAACTACTATGTAATATAAGTTGATTTATACGGATAAATCATGATTCAATTAATTATTGATTTCAATTCTTTTTTTTGGTAACAATTATTTATTTTGATTTTTTAAAAAAAGTTTTTGCATTTCAAGTTATAATTTTAAACTTCGATTATTAATTAATGCAACAAAGTATTTTTATTTTATTTTTTTGTATATGCCAATTACAAGAGATGATAATTAAAAATAATAGCAGCGAAAAATATTATAACAAGCAATGAATAATTACTTATTTATGTCTCTAACTGATATATATATATATATTTGAATGAAAATCTAATTAAAATGATTAAAAATCATATAATTTTAATATAACTTTGCATTAATTAATAACATAATAAATATAAAAAATAATTATTTATATTTACTAATAATAATAATTGAGATATAAGTAAAATAAGACTTGCTTATATATCAAACTGGAAAAATGCTAGATTTAAGTGTTAGGACTCAAGGAAAAAGAAAAAAAGATAATTTGATTAACTCAATATTCATTTTTGACATAATCAAAATTTCTTGGATTGAAGAAAAAAAAATAATTAGACTAATAAGTCATTTTATTGCCGTTGACTATGTCAAATTAGACAGCTGTAAGATAATTGTGCTTAACTTCACAATCACGCAACCTTGTATACTAAAAACGGAGAAGTGAAGTGTGAATTCGCTTACTTCTGCACTGTGGATGCGCTTTGTCTTCCGGTCGAATGTCGACATAAGGAGATCAAAAATCCGAGAGATTGTGGACGTCGACATTTGGTTCGCATGGTATATTCTCCTTTCTTCCTTATATTACAATCTGTTGTTTGTTCTTTTCAATTTCTATCGAATTTGGTTAAATGCTGCTCCTTATGATAGTATACCAACTTAATTGTTCGCACACTCGCGAGGCAGAACGGGATAGAGTTCCGATAATTTTATTTATATTTATAGGTATAATATTATATATTTTTTAACATAATTAATAAATTTAAAAATAATAAAATAAAAATATAACATTTATTTAAAGTAAAAAAATATTTTTTATTTAAAAAATTGTATAATTAACTAATTAATAATAAAAAATATTTTTTATTTAAAAAATTGTATAATTAACTAATTAATAATAAAAATAAAAAATAATGTTAAATATTGAAAAAAATAAAAAATATATAATATAAATCGGGAATCGGATTAGGGATTTTTGTCCCCGTTGGATGCGGAGATGGGAACCGAAAAAATTTTCCGTCGGGAATTGGGGCGGGGACAAATAGAGCGGGTTCGGGGAAGGGAAAATCCGCTCTGAACCTGTCCCGTTCCACTCCTAATGTCTGCTGGTTCATCTTTTTCCCGGATGAAAAAATCTGGTTCATATTCATTTGGTTAACAGCGATACGGATCGGACTACTTTTCTGTTTTTGGTTGGAAATCCTATAAATATGAGATACATAGATGCCTTCAAGACGTTGAATGGGTTAGAAAAAGTGAAAATTTATACACTCATGAGTTCTATTTTCTTCTATAAATCACCACCTACTCTCTATTAGTCTCACATTGTGAATTTTAAATTTTAGTTTTTAAGTGATTTAGCAATTACAAATTCTGAAGGCATTTTTCATAATTGTTTCCGGGGTTTTTATCGCAAGTAATCAAAAGTCTGACTAATGAACAGGGGATTTCTTGCCTTTTTTTTAGTGGCCTGTCAACATTATTGATAAAAAGGAAAAATAAAAGGCTTTGTTAGTACTCTTTTTTTTTCCCTCTTTTCTTTTGGCCTTTTAAAAAAAAAAAAGATATTTTCAGGCTACACAACACTGGTGCTACAATGAGATACATGTTGAGACACGAAACGACAGATGATGTGCTCCAATCATCATGATCTTATTGAAACTTTCCAGCTTTCATTTAAGAAAATTATGAAAGTTGGTATGAAATTTTCCTTTTCTTGGTAGCTTTGAGTTGCCCAATTGACTTGCTAATACTTGCTGTGTTGGATTTGTTGTGCATTTTGTGAAGGCTCTTTAATTGATTTCGGAACAACGCAAACTCGTAAGGTAATTAGATCGATTAGATGTTTTTTGGGTACTGACCAAGTTATTCTGGTCATAGCTTTTGATCTTCACCTCACAGAGTTTGGAAAATAAACTGAGTCTGAAATTACGAGGTTCAAAGTCTTGGGAATGGCATAGTTTGTCATATGGTGAATTTCTGGTAATATTTGAAGGCTTTATATTTTAATTGTCATCTTCAAGTAGTTTGGTCTTTAATTTTAAACTCTATAAAGCAAAGTCTTACCTCATTTTTTGATGGAATTTTGTCTTAGTTTAGATTCTATAAAGCAAAGGAAAAGGATGGTGAATAGGGAGCGTAAGGAGGCAATGAAACAAGGAGAGTTTTTGATCCTTCAAGTTACCTTGACGTGAAATTCTTGAGAAATCTTATTGGAGTGTTTCTTGATGTAAACTCTTATCTTAAAAGTATGCAATAGTTGGAATCTGATTTTCTCCTCATGCTGTTCCATTATTATTATTATTATTATTTTTTCCAGGTGCTTGATTTCCTGCTTTTTTTTTTTGCAGAAAAATTCTGTTAATAAGGATGACAAATTTGATTTCAGTAGAAGGAAGTCGATAATGCTGCAGTCTTGTACTATTACAGGTTATTGGAATTTCTTAATTATTATCGATCTTTGAGCCAATTGCCAACAAGAAGGTATAGTCAATCCCACCCTCTCCCTTAAGTAATTCTACCCATTTTAGCCTTTACCTCCTTTCAAATTTAAGCATTATTTCAATGAGGTTGGGGATTGACCAACTAGGTTCCGTTCTTCCATTTAACTCGCACAAAAACAAGGCATGTTCAGCTTATTCATAGGAATATCCTTATTTTTTATAGATTGTGTAAATTTTCAAACTAAGCTTTCGGAGATTGTTTGAAACTATATAATGATCTTTTTAGTTTACATATTTTGGAACCAAATTTCTTTTCAAAGTCCGGTGGACTATCCATGTACACTTCTTCATCTAAGTCTCCATTTAGAAATGTATTTTTCACATCTAATTGCTACAAAGGTCAATCCAAATTAGTAGTAATAGATAAAAGTACCATGATCGTATTCAATTTTGCAATATGAGCAAAAGTTTTAGAGTAATCTATGTTATATGTATGGATGAATTCCTTAGCTACTAATCAAGTCTTATATCTTTTTATTGAACTATCATAGTTATATTTCATAGTGAACTCCAAGTACTGTTCTTCTCAAGAGCTCTCAACTCTTCAAGTATTGCTTCCTTCCACTTTATAATTTCTAAAGCCTCATATACATTGTTAGAAATTTCTACATTAGACAATTTAGATGTAAACATAACAAGAGATGGATCTAAATTTGAGTATGACACAAATTTAGATAAGGAATATCTAGTATAAAATCTGACTCATTTGCGAAGAGCTATAGGGATATCAAAATTAGAAGTTTCAAGAAGATAATGAAAATTACCTTTACTAGATTCAAATTGTTGATTTGTCCTTAGTTCGGATTCATGACTGTGTTAAAGAGCTAATTCATATTTCCTTTGCTTATAGTTTTTCTTCGAGTAAACAATCTCTTTCCAAGTTTGGTCACCTTCTGTGAATCTATTGCCTGTTGTTATAGTATTATCATATTGTGACATTGTAGTAGTTTGTCCTTCGCTTTCATTTTACAATGGTCATTGTTCAAAATTTTGATTTCCAGATGTAGGCCCAAATATAGAAGGAAAATCACTCATAGTAAGAAGAGTTTCAACACATAACTCTTGGTCATTTATTGTAGGTGCATTGGAATCAGGATTTTAGGAAACAACCACATCATCTGAAAAAAGATATTATCACGAGAGTTAACAAAAGAATCTTCCTTACAAGTCTCCCCCTGAAGATGAATATTCTTAAAAAACGGTTGTTTTCAAAAAATATGATATCCATTTTGACAAAAAGTTTTGTTGATACTGGATCAAAACATTTATAACCTTTCTGGTGTGGGGACTAGCCAATGAAAACATATTTTATAACTCTAGATTCGAGTTTGCCAATGTTCATGGACAAAAGTTGTGCATCCAAAAACTTTTAATGGGAAATTTGTAGAAAATATGCCATAAGGAAAAATTGTTATGAACTCTTGAAAAAGAGTTTGTTATTGCAAAACTTTAGAAGACATTCAATTTATTAAGTATGATCCGGTTAAAACAGCTTCTTCCCACAAATACTTAGGAACTTTAGTAGTAAAAAGTAATATACAAGCCACCTCCAATAAATATTTATTTTTCCTTTTATCAACTTTATTTTGTTAAGGTGTATTAATGCAAGAACTATAATGAATGATCCCTTTTTCCAGAAAAAAATTTTCCAATATCATCTTGAAATATTATTTTCCATTATCACTTCTGAAAATTTGTACATTAGTTTGAAACAGAGTCTGCACCATATTGTAAAAGTTTTTTAAAACCTTTTCAACTTTTAATTTTCTTTCAATAGAAATACCCATTAAAATCGAGTATGACTATCAATAAAAATAACAAATCATTTATTACTAGATGGTGTACTTATCTTGTTTGGACTCCAACATCACTGTGAATCATAGTGATTGGTTTTGATGGTTTGTATGGTTGTGAAGAAAAAAAAATGCGATGATGTTTTCCAAACTCATATATTTCACAATGAAACAAAGATGAATCTTTATTATCAAATAACTTTAGAAACAAATGTTTTAAATATCTAAAACTAGGATGACTTAACCTAAAATGCTATAACATAATATTTTTATTAGCAACAGAAATATATTCGAAACAGGTACTTATTTGGTGGATTATTGCCCCGACTCAGAACCATCCTAAAAAAAATAGTCATTCACTTCGTCTAGTACTATCAATCATCCTATCTGAGGTCAAATCCTGAAACATACAGTGAGTTGGGAAAAAAATTAGCTTTACAATTTTGATCACGAACTAACTTACTAATAGACAACAAATTACAAGAGAGCTTGGGAACATGAAAAACATCATGAAGAGTAAGAGATAAGGACACTACAATGGAACTTTTTCCTGCAATGGCTAAAAGAAAGCCATCTGCAAGTTTAATTTTTTAATTTCCTACACAAAAACTATATGAAGAAAAAAAGCTTGACAATCCAGTCATATAATTAGTTGCACCTGAATCAATAATCCAAACATGATTAGAATTGACACTAATAAAAGCAGTTTGCAAATAGTTACCTTTTTGAGCTAATGAACAACAAGTTTTTTGAGACTCAAGAAGCTTGTATAGTTGGTCTATTTGTTCCTTAGTAAAAGAAAATGAACTTGAAGAAAATTGTTGCTTTGCTCTTGATCTACGACAGCCTGAAATGTGCAACCTCCTCCACTAGACTTTTTTTCATATTTTTTGGTTTGTCATGAATTTTCAAGCATATTTCTCGTGTATGCCATGGTTTTTTGCAGTGATCACACAATAGTCGTTTGCCATCATTTTTTCCTTCATCTTGGAACCTCTGTGTTGTTAGAGCTGAACTATCTATCTCTAAGTTATTGATGGAAACAAATTTAGTTTTAAGCATCACACTTTATTGTGCTTCTTTTCTCTTCTAACTTCAGAAAAAGTTTCATGAATTGTTGGCAGAAGAGTCTTTCTAAGAATAGAACCTCACGTGCCAGAGTACCTATCGTCGGTCGGCGCTTCCTTTGGCGTAGGAGATGAGAGATTAAACTCTCTTAATTGGATTGAGTATTAAAACCTAGAGAACAAAATTTTTAGGTAGAAGAAAAAGGCTGATAACTCAGCTCTGATACTATATTGGAAAATGAGAAATTCTTATTTTCTATATTTCTTAAATCATTACAAAAATATATATAGATTTATATAGAACTTCTATCCTAAAATTAAGGAAAAAAAAGGAAGAAAATAAGAAGATGAAATATTCTAAATAGAAAATAAATCACAAAGTGAAAATATTATAAATAGAAAATAAATCTCTTATTTTCCTACAACAGTAATTAGGAGCATAGTTAGAAATAAAAAATATTATAATTGTATCTATTAATTTTAAAACATTTGATAAACTATAATACAAATAAATATATTAATTAGATCAATAATTTTGAGACTTCATGAAAAAAAAATTTCGACTTAAAATATAATAAAGTTGAGAAAAAAGAAAAAGGAAGATAAAAAGAATTTGATCAAGTCAAACTCAGTAGTGAAAAAAGAGTTTGACTGAGTCAAACTTAGGGAAAATTTTTTTTTCACCGACTATAAATCCTAAACAGTTCAGGAAAAAAATTTGAGTCAATGTTACGATAACAATTACCGTAAAACTAAAAGCGGTTCCCAAAAAAAAAAACCGTTCAACATTCCCTCCCCATTCTCCAGTCTCAGTTTTCAGTTCTAGTTCCAGCTTTTGCGTAGTCTCAAGTCTCCCAGTAGGCGTGTGCAATTTCTAGTGCCACCGAGTAGCTGAGTACCAATCAATTTACAAGCTCAATTTGGCGAAAAGCATACTTATTGAAGAGTTTCTTGATGTGAACTTTTATCTTAAAACTCTGCAATAAGGGTAATCTAGTTTGTTGCTTTGCTGCTTCTAATGTAATATTTTTTTCCTTCAGGTACTTGATTTTCAGGTTTTTCTGCTGAAAAAAATTATTTCAGTAAAGATGATGAGCCTCCTCATCTCACAATTTGGGAAGTTGGCGCTGTAGTCTTGTTCTGTGAGAGGTTCACGGAATATAATCAACTGTCAACAAGGAGGTACTGTCCATCTTTTCCTTCTGTTATTTTATTCTACATATTTTCTCTTGTAGCTCAACTGATTAAGCCTTAAGGACATGCTTGCTGTGATCGACCGTATAGATCAGTTTCCTCCATTTCACTCACTATACCCTTCTTTTTTGCCTTTTTTAAATTAAATAGCAGTTTATATTGTTTATTAATATCAATAATTCTTGTTTAAAGTTTAAGGTCTTTTTGCAAATGTTGCTTGCTGGCATTTGTATGCATGTCACTCTAAATGTAGAACATTATTCTGTTCCTTTGGTATGACTTATATTATATTTTCATTTTTGTTCACCCTTTCCCTCCCCACGCATTTTTTATGTGGTACCTGTCGCTGATGTATCTGTTGTTGCAAAATGCCATTTAAATGCTCTTTGCAGACTTTAAAAAGGAGGCTATTTGCTTAACTGGTTAAATAACTGCAGTTCTATGAGATATTTGAGAGATATTTTAGCTTCCAAGGAATGAGCGCATTCTATTTTCTAATGGATGATCAGATTCTTGCATTTAAGAAGATTCCCAAGGTACGTGTGAAATTCATTCTCAGAAGTGATACAACTTTATTTTCATTATTTATTGCGGTTTTTTAGTAATGATTATTTATTTTTTATTCAAATAGTTAAAACTATTAATTTAATTAATGATTAACACATGATATATAATATACAGAAATATATAATATATAGTGGATTGTGAATTACTGTTTTGTTATTGTAAGAGTTATTTTTTTCCTATTAGAATGGATTTACATATATTTTTATGTAAATTAATGAAAATTTAATTGATATTTGAAATATTTTTTTATATAATTTACACTAGAAATAAAAAATTATAATTGTATCTTGTAATACTTAAACATTTAATAAACCATAATACAAATAAATATATTAATTAGATCAATAGTTTTGAGAGAAAAAAACTTTTTTTTTTGAACCAAAAGAGCAATGCATTAATTAAGAAAGCATTACATCACGAAGAAGAAGAGGTACAAGAAAAGCGGGAACCTCATCCCAGCACATTGAGGTTTCGAGAGAACTAGCAGATTTAGCCAAAGCATTGGCTACTTCATTAGCTTGTCTTCTCACAAAACTAATAACAATACTATTACAAAAAGAAGCAATGGAACGACATTCATTAATGATGCAACCAACCTCAGACTGATCCTTTTTTTACTATGATAATTGTCAATCACCACTTTAGCATCGGATTCAATAATAACATTCTTCAAATTCTGCTCTTTAACCCAACTCAAGTCTTCTTTGAGACCATAACTTTCAGCGAGATAGGGACTCCAGTATCCAAAAAAAGACGGACTTGCAGCGAATCACTTCACCCATGTAGTTTCGAATCACCATACCAATACCCATTTTACTGCTTTGGGAGTTAATAGCTGCATCAACATTTAATTTTAACAATCCAGCTGGAGGACAAATCCACTAAGCCTGGTTCTGATCAATTCCTCGCTTTGTGGCCCTGTGATAAAATAAATTAGCTCTTTGATAGTTGGTAACTAAGAAGCACAGACACATAAACATTATAAGACAGGATACGAAAATAACGGCAAATTCCAAAAAATTAGAATATACAGTAAAGATATGCATAATAAAATAATAACAAATAATTACCCTTACAAATATTATCCTTAAAAAGTAATTCACATAAATAAAAAACAAATGTTCAAATATTATCCTTACACATATTTAAAGTAACCATAAAAATTAAATATAAGTAAATTAATTTAACATCTAAAAAAATCATAGATGAATTATCAATTTTAGATGGTAAACTTATTTATCTAAAATTAAATTAATTTTAAAAAATATCAATAATTCAAGATTTTAACAAAAAAAAATGGTGAAAGGGTTGAATATGGAATTTGCTATAATAATTTTTTTAGCTAGTTATAAATATACTTTTTAATAGAAAGCTTAGCTCTTTAGAAGAATGAAATGTAGTTTAATAAGCAAACAATAATAGTATATATAATAGTTAAACAAAATAATAAAAATAACAAAAATGCATTAGTTGAATTATAAATATTGGGTTAGAGAGTTTAGAGTAAAATTAGGGTAAGATCATAATTTGATTTTTAAAAATTTAAAAATGGATCAAAAAAATAGTCTAACAACCATCAGCTGTGTTCCAGATGTGTCATTCCTGTGTTCCAAATGTGTCCTTAGCTTTAATTTTGTTTTCAGTCAATGATACACCACATGTTCGAGGCGTATCTGTGTATTCCTGTGTCCGACGCGCTATTTCCTCCTCTTTGAAGTGTGTCCGTGCAATATAGGTTGGCAAGGAACTCCATACACGTAAAGACACACCAGTCAGCAGGGGAAAGAATCGAATTCCAAATGAAATTGTTACTTCTATTCCAGATGCTCCATAGAGCCATACAAAATTGAGAGAAAAAAAAAACTTTTAAGACTTAAATTATAATAAGCTTGCCAAAAAAAAAAAACCAAGATAAAATAATTTGACCAAGTCAAACTCAGTGGTGAAAAAGGATTTGACTGAGTCAAACTTAGGGGATAAAAAAAAGAATTTCACTGACTATAAATCCTAAACAGTTCAGGAAACAAGCATTGCGTCATTGTTACGAAAACAAAAACCAGTAAAACTAAAAGCTGTTCCCCAAAAAACCGTTCAGCATTCCCTCCCCCACTCTCTAGTCTTAGTTTTCACTTCCAATTCCAGCTTCTGCGTAGTCCTGAGTCTCCCACCAGGCGTGTACGATTTCTAGTGCCACCGAATAGCAGAGTACCAATCAAGTTAAAAGCTCAATTTGGCGACAAGCCGGTAGAGTCCGATCCCTGCCACGATTGGTTAACGAAGATTGTTGCATAGTATTGGCTTAAAACAAGTGGAAGCAAGGAGTCCGAGTAGAAGATGAATAAGAACGAAAGTAGAGAGACATAGTTGAACGTTAAGGACGGAAAAAAGCCCGAGTCGCAGAGAGAAACGGTTATGGCGGTTAGTCAGTACTTGGAGAACTACCTGTGGCCGTATTTAGACTCAGAAACGTTGACATTCGAGCATGTTATGTCCATGATTCTCATGATCAACCCTAAGGTAATTTTCAGTTTCTCACTTACATATAATTCTGTATGTCATTCTATTTTCTTACTTTTACTACAATGTCTTGATTGTTCTCTTCAATTTCTTTAGGATTTGGTTGAATGTTGTTCATGAGATTGCTCGCACTCCGTCTGGTGGCGACGCTCAAAAGGAGAACTCGTCCTTAAGTTGCCTTTTGCATCTTCTTTTTCTCCATTTTTATTTTAAAAAATGTTTTGCAATGTAGAAAACAAGTTCCATCGTTTTAATTCTAAAAAGCTGGTAATCAGCTTTTTATTGTCTTTGGTTTTAGGTTGCTCTTGAGTCAGAACCAATCACACCAGTGAAGGAGACCACGACAATGATTGTGGATACAAAAATTTTACAGCTAAGTATGTCTTCTGAAAACAAAAATTTTTATTTAATTTTTTCTAGAATGCTTCAAATTTATTGATTGTAACCTCCAGCATTGAAGTGAATTATTAACTAATTCACTGGTATTAATATAATGCCTAAGAGCATCTATAACATACTCTTTATTTGAGTTCTCTTCTTTGTTTTAAAGCGTGAATCCATAAAAAAGATCTACACTAGACTCTATTTTTAAAATTTAGAAAAGATATTGAACTTAGTTAGATCTACATCTAAAGAGTTAAATTTTACTTTTTATTCTACATGTCATTTAAAGCATACCAACTTTTTTTTTTTTTTTTTTGCATATTATATCTTTTTAGAAGTAGATTACTTTTCTCTTTCTTTATAATAAAATTAATTTATTTTTTTTGATAAAAATTAATTTATAAGGAATAAAATGAAATGAAGAGTAAAAATATAGTCTATTGGACTTGTAAAAAATTTTTTATTCTCTTTATTTAAATAAATCATTAGATGCTTTTGGAGCTGCTTTAAGTACTTATATCTCCTCGGCTACTAACATTTGGCGAAATAAGAAAACAATGGCTTAGCTAGTATCCTCTTCATTTTTCTTTCTTTCTTTCTTTTTTCTTTGTTCATTTTTTTTTTCTTTTAATTCATTTTGAAGGGTAGACAACTGTGATGCCACTAAGAGTTTAATGATATTGTTGAGATACAATCGACATATGATGTGCTCCAATCACATCATGATCGTTTTGAAGCTTTCTAGCTTTTTGCAATTGAGAAAATTATGGAAGTTGATATAATATTCTTTCTTGGAAATGATACAGCTTTTGGTTCTGGACTGAATTCTTCCTTTGACACACTCCTCTTTCTCTTCTAATTGCTTCTAGCTGCAAGAACTAGCATCGTCAAATATTGGTGATTAAAATAGCAACTCTTTTAAGTGTGATGTTAACGCATATTTCCTCTCAAGGCATCTCAGTACTTCCAATTTTTTATTTCATTCGCTATAGTTACCATCTCTGTAAAAGGTAGCAACAAAAATTGAGGGTAGATGTTAACGCTATGTCATCAGTGCTAGAAGTAAATCCTGGATAGATGTTAACTGCATAAAATTACTTTCTGGAACCTCAAATTTGCTTTATGTTTTATGAATCTAAAAATATTTCTTATTTAGAATGTTAAGGTCTTTTAGCAAATGTTACTTGCTGGCAATTAATATGCATGTCATGCGAAAGGTTGAATGTAAATTCCATTTATTTTGGTATGATCTATCTATCTATCTACATGTTTTATTTTTTTGATCTTTTTTCTCTGACTTCACCTTTTTTCCGTGTTGTACAGGTACCCAAGGCTTGTGTGTGATGTAGCAGCTGTTGCAAAATGCCCATCAAAATGGCCATTAGTGACATGAACAAGGCTGGATGTTTGCTCAACTGGATGCCTTCTAAATTCATAACTCGTTATGTTTTTCTAATGCGGTTTCTTTTGCTTATTTAGGACCATTTGCCTTTTGATGTATTTACTGCATATGATAAGGAATCAAATTGCCTCAGCTTTTATGTTAACATGCAACATTCCAGCATGTTATGTCCACGATTCTCCTGATCAACCACAAGGTAATTATTCTTACTAATTTAGTAAATTGTTGAACGGATAAATAAAAAGTTCTTTTTTTTACAAAATTTTTTCAAGGAAAAAATTACTATAGTTTGACATAATATATTAGTACTCCCTGAAGTTTGAAGATTATATGATTTGTCTCATGTGGTTTGACATAATACACTAGTACTCCTAGATTTGAAAATTATGTTATTTTTTCATTCTTGAAGTTTTGACATATTGTATTAATATTTTCTACAAGTTTGATTTATTATACTAGTATCCTCATAAAATTTGACATATCATTCTAGTATCTCCGTGAGCAAAAGAAAATATTCTTTCTTACTAATAATAAATTTCTTAAAATTTAACAGAAGAACTATATAGTTTAACGGAAACAAAATAGAAAGGACAAATTATATAATTTTCAAATCTCGAAAAGGTAGTAGTGTATTATGTTAAACTATACGGGGTAAATAGTAATTTTCAAATATATGGAGCAAAGGCTTAAGGATACACTATTTGCACTAAGAGCATCTCATCCATGAAATTAAATAACAATTTCAAATGGTGGTCACTATTTCTACATGAACAAAATTTCAACTAAAATTTTAAATACATTTTATCTCTGCAATTCACATTAATTTCAATTTATGAGACTATATTAATTTTTTAATATATTATATTAATTATTTATAATCAATATTATATTAAAGTATATTACATTCATAATACCGAAGTTAGATTTATTATTAAAGTAAAAGTTCAAATACATTTTATCTCTGCAATTCACATTAATTTCAATTTATGGGACCATATTAATTATTTATAGTCAATATTATATTAAAGTATATTATATTCATGATACATAAGTTATATTTATTATTACAGTAAAAGTTCATATGATTTAAATAAAATTTTTATAGAATTAAACATATTTGTGAAACCATGCAAAGTTAAGAATTTAATGTATTATTATTATTATTATTATTATAATATAAAAATGAAGTCAATAAAATTAATTATACTCTTAATTTAAATACTAAAATATAATATTAAGTTAATACTATTAGTTAAAATACTACACTAATCATCATTATATTATATATTTCATAATAATATATTTATATTTATTTTATTAATAAGTATATTTATATTATTTAAACTAATTTTTCATTAATTAATCTAACTTAATTAATTAAACATGTTGTGTTTTTCTTAAAAGTATATTAATTAATAAAAAATATATTATTTATTTTATTTAAATTTATTATAAAATAAAAAAAATAACCCTACTTGAATATTTGATTCAATTAAAATTATTTCTCTCTATTTTTAATTTTGCAAGCTTGCAATTTTTAAGCAAATTTTTTATCCATGCAATTGTAATTGCTACATAAATTTTTGCAATTGTATTGGAAAGGGATGAGATACTCTTACACTTCTCCAATTGTACTTAAATCTAAATTACACATACAATTGTAATCAAATTTGTATAGAAGTTACTATGTACATATTACTTTTTTAAATGACTCCTTAATAATTAAAAAATAACCATTCTTTTTCAGAGAGGTATTAGTATATTATGTCAAATTAGAGGAAGTAAATAGTAATTTTTTTTATTAATTGGTAAATTTTTATTAAAGGAGAAAAATAAATCAATTATTTTTACAATTTTTCATTTTCTTAATTAATAAGATGATAAATATGGAATAGTTATTAAATAATCACTTATAAAAATAATTATTTTTTTATATTTCTTTGGTGGAAAGTCTACGCCTATTTATTTCTGAAAAACTTGCTTCATTTATTACTTTTATAAAATTCTTATTATGATACGAATTCATGATTGTGTAATTTTGAATTGAACTTTTTATATAACTCTATTATCAGTTTATATAAAACATAGAGTTATGGTTTTTTTTTTTTTTTTTGTCGAAGATAGATTTATGATTTTTCAATTTTGAGCTGTAAAATCCAAAATTTATCCAAATTCTAACAAAAGATGATTATTTAAGATTTTAGTTTTAACTTTTAAAATCAGCTATAATAATTCTTTAAATTTTTAATAATTAGATTAATATATTTAATGAAGTGATATAAACAAGCCAAGATAGATATGAAAGTTTATTTTGCCATTTTCACACTAACACTTGCAATTGACATGGTGATGGGCAATGGTCAACTCTGAGGTTTGAATTATGTGGATGTTGAATGACTTTGTGGCAGTATGGCTGAGAGCTGTCTATACTCTAATAAGAGCTAAATGTTTTAAGAGTCGACGTACGATGTGAATGTTCTTGGAACCAGCATAAAGTATCTAAATTTCTCTTTGAAAATTTTATTCAAAGCATATGTTCTTCTTTTTTTACTTTCATATTTGATTTGATGAAATTTCGTTCAATTATTTATTTATTAAATAATTAAACGTAATTTTCAACAAAACAATTTTGTGACCTAGAAAATAGTATGATAATTGAGAGTTTGAGATTTAAGAATAATTTTATTTTATTTTTGGTGATTTAACCTATGTTCCTCTATATCTATACTTCGTTTTAAGGAAATTTTCTTATACGATAAAGGAAAATTTCAAATTAAAAAGTTTCTTTTTTAGGCTATTCTTATGCTTTTTCCTTTTTTAAAAAAATATTTTTAATAAACAAGTCATATATATATAAAAAGAGAGAAATAAAGTCAATACACTACTGCATTTTTTTTATAAAACATATAATAGATGAGCATCTAAAATCTCGCTTTTAAATAGACATGTCGTCATATTTGGAAACTAATGCGTACTAAATTAATAAAATATAAGATTAGAAAATTTAAAAAAAAAAATTTGTTAAGTCTAACTCGGCTCAAGTTTGAAAACTTTCAATAGTCAATTGAATTGAATTTAGTTTATAGATATATATTAAATTAATTGCACCATCAATTAAACAATGTCTATTTTAAATAAAATACATACTAATTATTTTTCAAAACTATACAGTTAAAGTTTTAGCTCTACAAACAAATAAATTGCATAATATAAACTAGATTTGCTAACTGTGCTATCCAAATCCTCAACATTGTTGAAATCAGCAGTTTCAGTATTTTAATTAATTTATTTATTAGCTGCAAAGTAATTTTCTTTAACCAAGAAAAATCTCCATATTCAATATTCTATAATCTACTACATTCGTTTAGAATTAAAACCGATTCGTTTCACCCAATATACAATACACTTAATTAAATATACTGGTGTCGTACCCAGTATTTTTATTTTTCCCATCCTCCACTGTCTTTCTTTTTCTTTACTCTTTAGACTTACGAGAGGGACAGAAATAGTGACCAAGGATATTTTAAAATTTTCACATATTGCTTTGTTACATAATTAAAATATATTAAACTCCTATTCTCACCGTGTTATTCTCTCACCCTCCTTAGCCACCTATATTTCCCTGGGCTTCAACGTTTCAGTGTCCTTAACGTTCATATTTCTCCCGAGTGAAAGAAACGAAAGTCAGAATTTTCATTATTTTTAAGGCTTTTAAGATTGGATTCTTAGGTGTATAAATTGATACAAGAAATGAAGGGTGGATTGGTTGTGGATAATGGGTATGTATATCAAGAGGAAAAGCAACTGACTGTGCTTAAGACCTCTTTGTTCTTCGCTAATGATGGTTTCACTGTATATGATTGCAAGGGTGAGTTAGTGTTCCGAGTTGACTCCTATGGGCCTGATACGCGTGATGCTGGTGAAGTTGTTCTCATGGACGCCAACGGCCGCTGTCTTCTCACCGTAAGAAAAAAGGTATCTTTCTTCCCCCCTCTCTCCCTTTGCTGTATATATAAAAGAGACCGGCTCGTATGATGAATTCGTTTGAAATGAACATTTATTATTTAGATTTGTAATTGTGGGTATTGTCTAGTTTAGTTTCTTGCGGGAAAATGTATGTGAGTTAACTCGTTGAGTCATTGAATTTTAATAAATGCTCCAATCAAGTATCTTGTTATTAATATTCAAATGGAGGCTATTTAATCGGGGTTTACCTCAATTTGTGATTTCAACTAATGGGTTATTGTTGGATTCAAGTTTAAAACTGTCAAACTGATGAATCGCCTTTCCTAAAAATCCTGTGTTCACTCATTAGGCATACTCATGTTTGACAAACAAAATGGAGAAAGAAATCATCTATTCCACATTCCGCTCCGTATTTGCTTATTTCAGTTCCTGGGTAGAGCTTTATCTCCATTTTTATCGTCTAAAAGCGTCATAACTGCTAGTAACTGAGTGAACTCGGTGTCATTTTGGTGTACAGAGGCCGAGTTTGCACCACAGGTGGGAAGGGTATTTGGGGGAAAGATTGGACGGTCAGAAACCAATCTTCAGCGTGAGAAGATCATCAATGATCGGACGGTGCAGCGTGGCAGTAGAAGTGTATGGGAATCCAGGGGAAGAATACCAGATAGAAGGATGCTTCGCCAATAGATCGTGCACAATAATCAATGCAGAAAAGGAATCAGTGGCTGAGATCAGACGCAAAGTGGATGCCTCCACGAACGTTGTGCTTGGTAAGGACGTTTTCTCTCTCTGCCTGAAGCCAGATTTTGACGCAGCTTTTGCCATGGGATTAGTTCTTGTTCTTGATCAGATCAACGGCGATGATTATGTCGAGGAAGAGGCTGAGGTGTACCCGACTGCAGAGGATTAATGGGTTGGATTGTGTGATGGTGATTTAGTGAATTTTAGGGGTTTCGCTGTCCACTTAGTATTATGTGGTCGCCTACTTTTTGGTGGAATCGTCGTCTCTTTAATTTGGGGAGAAAATCTCGTGTCTTGCCCCTAATGTACTTTATTAGAAGGTCATCATGATGATCTCAAAAAGCTCTTTGCTTTATACCTGCTTCGACACCGTTTAGTTACTTGTTTGTTCATATGGATGGAATATATATTTATATTTCCTGTCATTTTAAATGTTTGATTAAAGGAAACTAAGATTTATCACTATTTTGAAATTTTGCATTATGTTAGTTCCTTACTGAATTCTTTTATTTTTCTATCATTATAGTTTTTATTTTCTAAATAATTTATTTTTTACGTGCATAGAGAAACACATTTCTAGTTAAATGTTTTCATCTGTGGGTTCTTTCATTGTTATAGGCGTTTTTTTTTTCCTACAATTTATTATTATTATTATTATAAAAAAATGTTTAATGGTTCGTGGTCGTATTAGATTCAGAGGGTGGAATTTTCTTTTTGAACTTGTTTTGGGACAATAAAAGATGCAAGTGATGGCCTACTTCCATTCCATAGGCACATGTGATGTTCCTGTCTTAAAAAGTGACTTGTTCAACATGTTGGATATTTGTTAAAATAGCAAGCCCAAAGCATGTGACCTTCTTAAATAACATGTGCAAATTATGTGATTTATTTGAAGAAAATAGAAATGCCAATCTCAGCTGGAAGTGTCAATCTGCTAATCTTGTTGGAAGTGACATTATCGTTAGAAGTGCACTTTTATGTTACATCGCCATAAATGCCATATTATATGCGTTCACAAAAGTTAAGATCGATTGCGTCAATAGATAATTCTTTCATTCGATCAAGTTTGGTTGTTGACCAATCTGGTAATGAGAATTGATAATTTCATTCTTTCCTTTAATTAAGTTTGGTTGCTGTTCATTATGGGATAATCTCCATTTATTTATATTGTATAATAGTGGAATTTTGTAGTGTTAGAAAGATGCAAAACCCTTCCTATAAATTTAGCATGATTGTAAGTTAGGATTCGTGTTGTTTATTGATGGAATCCATGGTGCAACAATGGGGATGGAAGTGTTTTGTGCGGGGATAGAGGTGTTTTGTGCTGTGCTGGGTTTGAGGATAGAAGGAAGAGCTGTGCCATATGCACCGTTTCATTTATTGGTGCTACGTAGCTGTTTTAATGTACTTGCTCTTATTGTAATATTGTGCCGTAGGTTTTTAATTTTTTTTTTTCTTTCACATTTGTTTGGTTAGAGAGAAAATGAAAGAAAAGTAGAAAAAAAAAACTTATTTGGATCAGCAAGTAAGAAAGTGGAGAGAAATAATTTGCAATTATTAAATAGAGTTAACTCAATTAATGAAGAAGAAACCGGTTGCATCATATAATGATTCTTGTTTAAAAATATTTATCTATTCAGCAGATAATAAATTATTTCTATTAATAATTAATATTAAAAACAACTGATCTATCTAATAGCTTAAAATTACAATTATATTAATACAACTGGTTGCATCACAAAATATCTTGTAAAGAAAAAAGAAACAAAGGATTAAAAGTGATATGATAATGAGATAAAGGAATAATATTCCACCATATACTTGGCCGGTTAATAATAAGTCTTTTTCGTTTTTATTTATTTTGGATTAACGGTTTGAATTGAATTTGAAAAGGAATAGAATCAATCCAAAAGTTATATAGCGGGGCACAGCCCATGGGATGATGCTACGCGCGTATTGAGAGCAGCCATATGCACGTTGTTTTAGTGCATATCACCTTTGCGATATAGTTGTAATTTTATAAATATATTAAATTTATATAACTATTAATTATACAGTGATATTTTTATAAATATTTACATCTATCATTAAGTAAATATTTATTAGTTTATTAAAAAATATTTACTAGTTCATTAAAAAATATTTATTAGTTTATTAAAAAGGTTTATTATGAATAAACTGAAAAAGTTCATTACAAATGAAATACAGTTTTATTAATTTATTAAAAAATATTTATTACAAATAAAGTAAAGTTTCATTGGTTTATTAAAAAGTTCATTGCCAATAAATTAAAAATATTTATTACGAATGAACTAAAGGTTTATTAGTTTATTAAAAAAGTTCATCACGAATAAATTGAAAATATTTATTACTTTATTAAAAAAGATTCATTAGTCTATTGAAAAAGTTTCATTAGTTTATTAATAAAGATTCATTTCTTATATTAATACAAATTTATTTTATTTCTATGTGCACTTAATTTAATGAATTTTTTTTTATATTTTCATTTGTATGTATAAAATACAAGTTTATGAATTCATTGAATTATCTTCAAAAAAAATTTAAAATATAACAAAAAAATTAAGATAAAACGCACTGCAAAAATAACAAATCGAGACAAATAGTATCTGAAAATGTAAAAAAATACAAAATAACTGTTGATTTTGTTTTAAAATAAAATAAATATTTATCAATAAACTAATGAACTTCTTATCAATAAACTAATGAGCTTATATCAATAAATGAATAAGTGTAAGTTTATTTTATTTACAAAATTGTCACTGTACCTCTTACATGTATTTAGTTCATATTGCAATATAAACTCTGGTGCAAGATATAATTTGCAGCTTTTTCTTCTTTTCTTTTTTTTAATGGATATTTTTGCTTAATGATCATGTATTAGTGAAAATTGATTAACCTAGGTATATGTAAGGGCCGTTTAAAAAAAAACACTTTTTAAAAAATTTTAGTATTTTTAACTTTTTTTTTTATTTTGAGTTTTTTTAAAAAAAAAAGTAGATAAATAAATATTTTTTCCATAAATATGTTTGAAAAAAAATTATTAAAAAAAATATTTTTGGTATTTTTTAGTTGACTGAGAATATTTTAATTAACTAACGGAATATTTTATTCATAAGTAACAGAAAATATTTTTAGTTATTGGAACCAAACTCGAGGGATTTGATAATTTACATGAATGAACTAATTAGTATAATCAACAAAATCTTATGTGTGCTAATAATTTACCCAAAATTTAAAGAAAGCATAAATACTAAATTTTAATCCAATATTTACTTCATGAGTAGGGATGGCAACAAATAGGGTACCTGCAAAAAATGTTCTACCGGAATCCAAACCTAATTATGTATACTACTATCTAAACCCATTTAAAATTATAATGTTAATACACATATCAAGTCCAAACCTGATTAACATTTCACGATTAATACTCGAACCCATTTAGTTATCCGTTTATCATTAAAACATTTAAAATAAAATAAAATTCTACTAAATAATTAAAAAATACACAAACAATCTACCATATATTACTATAACATTAAAAAAATAAAATAAAATACAAAATCTAATTCAACGTGTTCAAATTAAAACAATTCATTAAATTTTACAAATATAACATTGAAACAATAAACTTAAATATTGTTTATTTTGATAAAAAATATATATTTAAAATCTTCAATTATTATATTTGTAGTTCATCAACCACTAAAAATATAAAAAAATAATTAATTATATCATTACATTCAAAAAATTAATATATATATATATACGAGTAGCAAATACATAATGGTCTCTACCCATACCCTACCTAAACGCATGACAGATTTTAATATTACTATCCAAACTCGTCTCAAACCCTAATAGGGTTGCCTATTAGAGTTTAAATAAATTTGGATAAATACAGATACTCACAAAATCCATAGTCATTGCCACCTCCATTCGTGAGCTTAAAATGTTTGACGAATGAATGAGTAATATTAATATATTATGTATCAATAAAGAAAATGAGGAAATTTCATGTTTTATATTTAATTTTTCAATTCAAAAACATCTATAAATTTTTTTATCATTTTTATGAAAATGCATTTTCGTTATTACTTAATAAATTAATTTTTTTTTAAATTATTTTATTGGTATATCTGAAATTTGATGGCTAATTTTGGGTAGTTATTTAAATTTTCCTAAAAAAAATAGGAGTGTTGAAGAAGACTTGGAGACAGTGTATCCGGCAAACAAAAATATTTGTTTCTTACATAAATAACTATCTAAAATTACATAATTATTGAAATACCTTCAAAACAAAAGATACACCAATATTTCCGTCCCAATAAAATTTATTTCTTCAAATATCTGCTTCCATTTTTGGATAATGAGTAGTAGTTACCAATTTTAAATTTAGATTAAATTAAATTCCTTAAATTAAGGAGCCAATTATGAAAAATAAATAAAATAACCTCACTGTATCTGATTTTACTGCTTAAAAATTAAAAAGATTTATGAGAAACACTACTTCATTAACATCTAAACTTCAAATTCTACTAAATTTTTTATACCCAAACTGAAACACAAAAAGATCAACAATAACTTAAGAACAAAAGTTTAAAGGTAATATTTTATGCATTTTTTTTAGTTTCATATACCTGACATAAACATGAACAAATACTGCAATATAAATGGTAAATCATCAAATAACATGATTAAAAATATTTTTGTACATTTATATTTAATAATTACGCTGTTGTATATGGTATTTTTTAATGAAAAATGAACAAAAAAAATGTGATTTAATAATTTTTTCATTCAATATTGAATAATATAATATTTTTAATACATATAACATTATAATATCAGTGGAGTAGGGCTTAAATAAAACAAAGAATGTATTGTTATTGTATTAAATATATTAATTCCAAATATCATATAATGCGTTATTATGTTATAAGAAGGTTTATTCGGTTATCTTTATAACATATGATACTACTTCTTGTACATCTCACACATTAGCTAGGTTCTACCACAGCAAGCATGTTATATATATTGTATATTCAAGTTATATGAGTCTTATATAAAACTAAACTCTGCATAAATTTTAATTTTTTAAATAATAAAATCAAATTTATTTAATGTAATAATTGTTATATTTGATGTATGTGTACATGTATGACTAGCATAAAGAGCTTCATATATCTAGATGGGTATTGGGACCAATATAACCAATACATGAACTTTAAAGTTCATGAAATCTTTATTCTGGATGATTGCTCATATTTCAAACCGGTGGATATAAAGAAGAAGAAGAAAAAGAAATTTTAGAAGAGGGAAATAAAAACTCTTATGGAAATGTGTGAGTTGGGTGTGATTTTGGGGATTAGAGATTTATTTGTTTAATTTAATATGTGTGGGATGGCATGATTTTAGAGCTTAGAGATTTATTTGTTTAATTTAGTATTAGAGGCACAATGAAAATTTTGAATTCCATAAATGGGTCTTCTAGTTAATGAAATTTATTATATGTATTATGGTAATTGATATTAAAAAAGCGGCACTTTACGTAGATATTTCAAAGTCTTACCATCGGCCCAATTAGTGTAGGCCTTAGCATCGCCAGCAAGGATGGTCCATCCCATCGGCCCAATTAGTGTAGGCCTTTGAACTACCCTTTTCTTCACCAAATTATGGGAAAATGGAAAAGAAGAAAAAAAAAAAAGAATATTTCTTCTTACTGAAATTTTTTTTGTTTAAATTTCTTGTAATATGGGAGACTTATATGTAATACTGACTCAAAATAGAGTTATAAATTTGCAAGGATGCTTCACGCCCATATATGATAAGGAATTTTGACTAGAATGTTCAATTGATTCAAGAGTAGCAGTCTGAAAAAGAATGTTCAACAAATGAATTTGATCATACACCAATTAGTTACAACTAAATTAGTAAATTCAAGAACCTGAATTAAATTCTTCCATTTAGCTGCTCCACATTCATACTGAACATGAATCAAACAAGTTAATTTGTGATCTTTTCGACCAATCATGAAGCTAAAATGAATAGCACAATCATTGTGCAAGTTGTTAAAACTAATGAATAGGAAGACCCCAGCCAACTGTAGGCTCCAATACGCTGTAAAAATCAGCAGAAAATTCATCAGAAAAATGAGATGAAGCGCTATATAAATGAGGAAATTCACAATAAATAAATGAAAATGGAACAAACTTATTCAGGAATTTGATACCTTGAGACGAAGAAGAGATGAAGTTGCAGATGAGTCTTTAAGTCCGGTGAAGCCAATATCATATGATATGCTGCCATCAGGTTTAAACAATCCGAAGTTCCTCTCAGAAGTTGGTCCAGGCTTCAAATTCTCATTAAACAGTGCAAAAATATAAGCTTTTACAGCAGTCTTAGGCCTATAAGGAGTACCCTTCTTCTTATTTAGGCGTTTACGCAGATTATAATTGTATGTTCTTGCATTTTGCAGATTGGCTCCAGCTTCATTTGCATCTCCATGAGAAGCCCACCCAGTTTCAGAAACTATGACTTCCATCTTGGGGAATCCAGCTTTTTCCAGTGCAGCATAGGCAGCGTCCACCTGAGCATCGAACATGTTATCGTAGTGTAGATTAGTCTTGGAATCAATAATTCCAGGATTTGACTTGAAAAGAGCATAGTTAATGTCAATGTGCTCAGGATCACTCTTGTAGGCTAGAAATGGATAGGCATTAATGTAAAAAGGCGAACCAATCTGCCAAAAGAACTGCAACAATGGCTTCATGTATACGGCAACATCTTCCCTGAAAACACATGCAGATGGCGGGTAGGAATTGGCGAAAACTGCCTCTGAATGTGGGCTTGAAACCCCTATAGATTTTTCCGAGCCAAGCCTTTTTAGAGCAGAATAAACATTTTTCACAGAAGGTAACAGAACTTCCCACAGCTCATGATCATCACCACCCAAAATCTCATTTCCTACAGCAATTCCAACAATTTTAGTTCCAGGATAGAATGGATCCACATTTGCTTTTATCCAATTCATTGCTCGATCCTCGCCTATGCTGATTTCTTTCAAGTACTCGTTGCCGAGCCCGACAATGATTTCAATTCCGGAACCTTTGAAAGCTGTTAGGACTGCATGATCAGCATCATAGATTCTTATGTTCTTTATCTTTGCAGCTTTCAGAAGCGTCACCACACTGTGCGGCGAAGGTAAATTATCCGCTATCTTACCATAGTTCACTCCATATGTTCCTTTGAAGGCATGCCCTGTCCAAACTGTAACGCAAATCTCTAATTTTTACTATTTTTTCTAGAAAAAATTTGTGATTTTACATTTAAACTTATAATTTCACCAATTATCTCCTAAGAAAATGACAGCAAAAATTTGTATATTTATTCTCTTGATCTTCGCACCACAATGTGTCAACAGTGTGCATATATGAGGAATCCCATTTCAATATACAGAAAAAGTACTTCATATTCAACAAAAGCAAACCTCAATTCCCAGCAAATACAACTTAGAACATTAACATTTTAATCAGAAATAATTACTTCTTGTATTAGTGCATATAAAATGAACGAAAGTCATCAACAGGAAAATTAATGAAACTCTAGAAGAAAGGTCGTGCGTACCATTGGAGAAAATAACACAGAAGATGAGGAGAAGCCAAAGAAAGAAAGAAGAGAAACCCATAAGTCTGGCGGAAAGATTATCAAGGAAAGTGCATTCCATTTGTAGAAAAGAAGAGGGTGTGGTCCAATCTTTTGTAACTCAATAGTGCCAAAAAGATTAACCCTTTGAATGATAATCCAATTCTTGGCATTGAGATATGCCCCAAGACCACCCTCAAGAAAAACTATGGAAAGATTCCTACCCTTAGTCTAAAAATCTTGGAAAGAAGATTCTTGACCTTAGCCTAAAGATGAAAGGAAATTCTGAGGGGGATTGGTATAGATTCTTAACTTTACTGTCAAAGTAAACTTTTTTATTTCTCCCTTTTCTGTTCTTGGATTCTTGTTGGAAATGGTTTTCTCTGTCAAGACACAATGGTGTGTAGTAAAGTTTTCTCTTTTGCTCTTTCGAAAGATTGTAGAAAATAGAAATCAAAAACACATTTTAATTTTGTTTTCTTTATTAATGATTGTTAACTTTTGCATTTTATTATTATCATATATTTTTTTTGTTGTTGATATAATATTATTGATAAATGAGAGAGAGTTTTACGTTATATTTTAGTATTAACTTGTTAACTATTTCTTCGAGTTGTAGGTTAATAGTTTTAATATTGATGGTTCATCAGCCACCTATATTCCCTCGGAAGTCAGGATTGCTCAGGGAAATGGATTTCATGGATTAGGGACATTAGTCAATAGTCCCAAGTAATGTTAATTTCTAGAAGAATAAAAAACAAGAAAGCAGTAAATTACTTATAAAAGAGTTGCAAAACAAACTGAATGAACGTTCCTAGTCATTTAATTTCAGAAATTTGTTTAATTTTATTCCTCATCCTCCACTTTTATTTAATTTTCTTTCTAAGCAAAAAAGTTACCACCCCCTTGTAAATAAATATGGAGAAAATTTATTTGGTTTAATGAAACTTTGCTCCATTAGAGTAACTATCGTCTTCCCGGCTTTCATAATAAAATCACAGGAAGTACTGAGTAGTGGATCTGTGGCACTTAACAATACACATAATGAAACAAGATAAACATGCAGCGTTACCGTTGCAGGATTATATATTAAAGCTGCTAACCGTACCAGTTGAGTAATGTTCAAAGGTCTACAATCTTAGTTTGCTACACAATGTAAGAGAGGCTGCTGCAACTACGACCTACTCTGAGGGAATACATAGTTTTCCTAAATACATTAAATCTAAGTATCAACATACAACGAAATCTAGCGTCAAAGATAACATTCATGTCACAGTCATCCAAGGAATCCAAAAAAGTCAACCGAACTCAAAGAGGGAAGGGGAGCTATAATTAACCTGCTTACAGATCATGGACAATTATTTAGTACATTCAGCAGCTCACAGCAGGTGGGATGGGATTTTGACGGGCATCAGTTCTCCCTGTTTGGTTAACCTTGCCATTTTCGATGATTTCCCCATCCGTTGGCTTTGCTTTTCCATCTATAGGGATGTTGCTATTTGCATCAGTTTCCTCTGTATATCCCTCAGACGTGGGTGCAGTTCCATTAGCATTCTCTTTCTCTGCTCCTCCATTAGTTTCCACAGTTGCAGCATCAGGCACCTTTGCTACAGAGCCTTCACCAGAACCAGCTTCTTCTGTAGGCTTGTTTTCCAATGCTGCCTCAGTTCCCTGCTCTTGAACTTCAGTTGGATGCTTGGCATCATTAGCACCACCAGCTCCTTTTCTTTCCTCTGCATTCTTTATTTCCTCATCTTTGCTGGCTTTCTGTTCAGCAGATTCTTTCATATTGGTGTCAGCATTCTCTACATTCTTTATTTCCTCATCTTTGCTGGCTTCCTGTTGCAGAGATTCTTCCATATTGGTGTCAATATTCTTAGTCTGGTCAGGCTCTTTATTTTCTTTCCCAATTTGATTTTCCTCGGTAACATCATTCTCTCTTTCTGCATCAGCATTTTCCTTCTGAGCTCCTTCTGCATCTTGCATTTGGATTTCTTTCTCAGCCTCACCTTTTTCAGCAGCAGATTCTGTTTCCTTGTTATCCTTCTTTGAACCAGATGATTTTCGACCACGCTTCTTTGGGGGCTCTTTTTCTGGTGTTGGAGTTGCTTTGGCTTTCTCACTGATCCTTGCTGATCTCCTTGGTGTCTCACCAGTACCCCAATCAAACTCTGATATCTCAGGATTTCCAGGGTGAGATTTTAGGTACTGCTCCAATTGCTTCCTATTATAAATCTTTTCTCCAGTTGGAGCAATGAACATTATTTCACTCTTCCTTGGAGTACCAGCTCTCTTCGGCAAGTACTGTAAACGAATAGAATATATTTGTCAAGCAAAAAGAACTATGCACAACAAGCCACAAGTTACAGCACCAGTCTATGTTCCTTTTTCTTGATAGTCACTCTATAATATAATCAGTCAGATTCAGCAGATCAATATGATTCAATCTTGAATCATAAGATATTCAAAAAAAAAATAACACAAACCACAAACCAATGTATACAAATGAAAATAAGAAATGACAAGATATAGACATGTGAATTTTTTTCTGCTTTCCTATGGTAATTGGTAATACATCTAAGAAAATATGAAATCAGGACACTATACTCATATTCTGCCAGATTTGCAATCCGATAATCTCAATTGAATCATAAACATCAGGAAATATCACAGTTGCAGGTCAAGTAATTATTTGCTGCCAAACTAAGTAAAAGTATTTAGAACGTTCAATCCTATGCTTCTACTTGCTTTCTTGAGCCCAAGTCAAAATCGCATTTATCATTCTCGGTCTTTCAGAACCTTTCACTAATTACCTGCTGTAGTTCAAGGCTTCCATTGAATTTCCTAAACAATTCTACTCTAATTTTAACTTGCCAGTATTCACTCAAACCAACAATATAGACACCAGATAATCAATTTCTGAATTTACATACACTAATAAATCTTCTCCAAATAACTTTGAAGCAAAGTTCCTCTGATACAACATACAAGTCCAAATATTTAATAAACCCCTCGAAATACTGCCTCCTATATGCTAATGTCATGCTCCCTTCTAGTTCGGCATATTACCATTACATTAATTATTCTCAAACTTGTTAGCAGCCACTTAAAATTAGTACATAGATGTTTGAAAGCGCCCACAGTCAGTTCTAATCACCTCAGGGAATTAAACTACAATGGTGGTAATTAATAGATAAAATGGGAAGTTGATTTTGCCTACTGCACTAGCTGTCCTTGTACTAGCCCCGTGACTATCCCCAAATGTTGTTATTGACCATGCCAAAGTGAAGCTGCCAAAGGACAGGAAATGAGATTGCATTTCACGTTTACAAAAACTGGCTAATAGAACTGCTAATTACCAACTAACTTGAGCTTGGGCATGAGTAGTATTTCTTTGTTGCGGTATCATTTCCCCATTTGAAATTGCTTACTATGAAGAAAAAAAAGTTTTAAGACAGCTCTTCAAAATTAGCAATTAATAAAATGGAAACAGAGAGCAACCTTCCCCAGCAAAATTCTTGACCTCAGAAGCACATCTAAACCTTCAATATAAGGCACCCCAATCAACAATTTTTTTATCACTGTATAAAGCACCATTAAGCATAATTAAAAAACCCAAGCAAAGCAAAGCAACCCATCATGCAACCACTTAACCTTTAAGCACGTTTAGTGCCAACCTCACCAATAGGATCCTGCCATACTAGCAGAATTAGCAATTGCTAATTATCCCAACCTCACAGAAATGATAGGTATTGCTAAAACAGTTCAGCTAATAAAACATAAAAAAATTAGCATCTTCAATATACAAAAAAAACTGGTGAGTATAGGAACAACTAGAACTGACATAACATTACGCACATAGATGAATATGCCCAAGCAACTTAGTATTACACATTCTTACTTATGACTAAACCGAAAGGTGATACTTGTAAATGAATATTGACCTGAACTTTAAAATCTTAGTTTCATTTAACTTAAAGGGCCAGCCAAAGAAATATGCTCAATACTCCTAAATAGATGAAAATACCAAGCAACCTATTATTACCCAATCATACTTCCGATTACGTGTGAAGGTGATATTCATAAATGTATATTGACCAGAAATTTAAAATCCCAGTTCCATTCCCAGACCTCTATACATCTCATATACAAAGTGTAGTACACGCATAAAGGTGTGAACTTTTAAGCAAAAGAGTCAAGACATTCCAGGTATTAAATCAAGGATACCTTTGGTACACAATTGGATATTAGATTTTCAAAGGGCAAAAAGAAAGGGTGACAAGGGGCGTAGGAGTGAACAAATGATAAAGAGTGTTTTTATGTAACTCTAAGAGAGCACAGATAAGAAAATAAAAAGATGCTCCTAGAAGGAAAACACTGATAACAAAACCATCAACACCATTGATATATGAAGAGAAATGGAAGAAAACTACACCAAAGAAATCCCAAAAGTTTAAAGTTCAAAGCTCAAATAAATCACAAACAACAAAAATAACAGCAAATCAACATATTATAAGTATTTGTTCATTTGTTTATAAAGCAAGAAATTGGATAATTGTTGGTCCAGATAATAGCAAAATCTGGAGTTCATCATAGAAAAACTATGCATCAATTTTTCCTATTACTTTTATAAGATCTCCTTCATGAAACCAATAAAACGTTACTCAAAAACATGACCGTGAACATAACAATATTTGTGGTACCCAAGTGAACTTAAAGGTTTTGCTTTTTCCTTGTTATAGTACAAAGAAATGCCTATCCTTCCATCTTTCAGGAAGTACATGACTACATTTGAAAATTTCAACACATGCAAGAAATCAGGGTTGATCCTTTCATTCACAACAGAAACTACACCAGCGATTTGTATCTCTGAAAACAGGGGAAATACCTTAATTTTATAATTCTGCTTTAAGAACAATAAGAATGACCTATTATTTGCTGTTGGTTTTGATGGTACAAGTTCAATTAATGATGTTGTATCAAATTTTGCTGTTTTCACCAAACCCAAAAACTACTTCATCTCATTATCCAACATTCCACTTATAAAGCAATGAAAAGAAAAAAAAAAAAAAAACAAACATTAAGCATATAACTAACAGTGCCACCCAAAATACAGCAGGCTTCACAGGGAATTCAAAGTAAAAAAAAAAAAATCAAAGTTTCAGAATTTTGAATCAAATTACAAATTCCAACATATGAATCTCTTGAAGGCCATTTATAATGAAGCCACAACATTTACAAACCCTCCCTTTTGTATTTTATCTTACCAATGCGTAATTAACCTAAAACAGTCTAGCAAAAGCCAAACAAAAAATTGAGGGTATAACCTTAACCACAACCAACACCCCTAGTGAGACAAAAACCATGTCATGAAAAAACCTAAACACAAAATTACTGCCAGAACCATCAATTTGTACAAAAACCCTAATCATAATTAATTCAAAATTTACCAAGTAATTTGTAGTTAGTTACCCAAGTTACTTTGAAATAACACTGAAAATAATATACCAAATTAAGCAAACCTAAGAATGAAAAAATTGCAAAGTAACAAACAACAAATTCATCCCAAAACTAGAAGGCAGCAAATATTGCAAGCAAAGAAAGAAACTTTGAAAGAGGGAAAGCTAAAAGTTTTATAAAAAAAGAAAGACAGACCATTTTCTTCCAGGAAGGAGGAGCTGGTAGCTCAACAGAAATAACTTCCTCTTTAGCTTCCATTCTTCACCTGCAAAAAACGAAACCAAACCCTTAAAAAGATAACTCTTTTCTCTCCAAAAACTCTCTCTCTCTCTGTCCAGTATTTATGTGTGTGGCAAAGGGAAAGGCACAAACCGTTGAGAGTCTGGGATATGTTTGTTGGTTGATGTTTCTCTTTCTCTGTCTTTCCATTTTCTTTTATAATTTTTCCTTTTTTTTTAATAATTTACCTCTAAAAAGAAACTGTCACGTAATCTGGTAGAGATCTGATAATCTCACCTCTATTGTACAAATGTTAAAATAATTCTGCTGAACGGAAAAATCCAAGTTTCAAAAAAAAAAAAAAAAAGGGAAAATCCATTTGTCTCAGAAAGCTGATTTGCATGCTTAAAAGAAAATAAAATAAGCATTTTTTTTTTTTTTTATAATTTTAGTTTACGTGAAGTAGTAGTACATCAGCACGTGGAAAGCCTTATTATGGATATGCCAAAAATATATGCTCTGGTCTCGGAGCTGGTCGGTGCTCCAAATTATACGGAGCGGAAATACTTAATTATTTTTTATTTAAAAATTACTCATTTTTTCCATATTATATGATATGAATTTTAGTTGGTTAGCATTAATAAGTAGCATATGAATATATTAATATTTAACTCCATTAAATAAAAAATAAATAAAGTCAAAACTGAAATTTAGGATTGGATTCATTAAATAAACCGAGTTAGATCTAAGTTTCTGAATTATAGCTCAAAGAAAAGATTAGGAAGATAGGACAGGATGTGAAGGGAGAAGTGGAAGGAGAGGACCACTTAGGTGAGGTTAAACGACAGCGTTTTGGAGAAATGGCAAAGGGAATAAATAAAATGAAAATGGAATGTGGAGTTGAGGTCCGAAACGGAAAACATGACAGCGTGGGTGAGTGGGGCTGTTTACAATTACGCACCTCTAATAGTGCCAACTACCCCTCACCCTCACTCACTGCACCTGACAGCACCCCGCGTCTCTTTCCTATCTTTTCTACAAGTAACTCTCCATCACAAGTCAAATCTCAAATTTTTCCCTCTCGAAATTTGACTCTGTTTTTTTCAAATATTTTGAATTTTAGAAATATAAAAATAAATTTTTAAATCTTTAAAAAACTACTTTTAAATTTTAATGAATAAAATCTAAAATTGTTTATAAATATGTGGCAATGATATATTATATATAAAGAACTATAAATAGTGTCCTTTCATAAAGATAATTAATGAAAACAAAATACATATAAATAAGAAAATTTTATAGAAATATCAAAAAATTAGTACATATTTATATTTTTATTGATGCTTAAATTTTTTTTTAATTTTATCTAAAATAACTTTCTAAAATTATAATAATATTGAAATTTTAAAATTACCACAAAATATATTTAGACGGTATATTTTTGGCATATTTTGGAGATATTTTTCTTCAATTTTTATCAATAATAAAAAAAATAGAACAATAAAAATTAATTATTAAAGACAAATATAATACAATCAAAATTCAAAACATCACAAATTTTCAAATAAAACAGTTTGGTATTACTTCAAGTATACTTTTGAAAATTTTATAATAATATCTTTGGCATATCGTAGGGAGGCCTTGATTCAATCACATATAAAATTCAGTAAAAAATAATTCAAAACATCACAAATTTTCAAACACCGTTGCTGTCGTAATGTCTCGAGTAGGGCAAGATGTTGAAGGAGAAAGATAAAGAGCAAACCAAATATTGAAAGAAAATGGGCGCAAAAAAAATTGATTTCGGTAAAAATAAAAAAAAAATAAAAATGCCGATAATTTAAAAAAAAGAAATTAAAAATCAGGAATTGGCAAAAAATTCTCTACCAATAAACCAAAGGCCTAGGCCTTTTTTCTATATTTATTATTTAATTGGATTACCATTTACTTTATATATTATAGAATAGATTTATTTGCTCTTTCATTTTATTTTTGACTTTTATATTCCTCAAATATATCAAATAACATGTGTATGCCTTTTTATATGATAGACTAATTAAAGCTTTCATATCTATTTTTTTCATAATTTTCATTATATTTTTCTTTCTCATTTATAATAGTTGGTGTTTGAAAAAAATAAAATTTACTTTTTTTATAATTTATTCAAAATTTGGAAAGTTTTACATAGATTTCATTAATCGATATAAACATTTTATTGTTTTTTTCTTTTTTAAGTTATTGAGTATGTTATTTTTTTTATATTATTTTGAAAATCCTTATTCATGTTATTAATAATGTACTTTATGCATAGAGTAATAACATTTACTAAAAAAAAATCATATATATATATATATATTACTCAAATTATTAAATGTGTTGAAAAAATATATGCAAAATATATGGTATTTGTATTTTATGTATATATAATATTGTATCATATATACAATACATTTTATGTATATTTATGTATATATTTTTTTATGTATATATACATATAACATTTTATTGTATCTTATTCATATCCTTCACATATACCAATATATTCCTTATATACATTAAATATACTTTACATATATTTTACTTTTATTATATTTGTTTTGTATATTTAATAAACATATATATCATATATAGCTCACTTATACTAAATATACTTTTTATATGTTTGTATCTTATTCATATCTTTTACCTATACTAATGAATTTCTTACATATATACAACAAATATACTTTGCATATATTTTTATTTTTTAAAACATATACATTGTATAAAACTCACTCATACTAAATATATTTTTATATACTTTTAGTTGTATATTTAATAATTTTGAATAAAATATATTATAAAATATATAGTATAAATAACTTTTACAAGAATAGATTTAGTTTATGTATTATTCATGATTTCTAATTAGAACAATATTTTTTAATATTAAAATAATGTATTTATTATTATTGATTAAGTATGAATTTTGCTTTGATTGGAATGTAAATATAAAAATTTGGCCAAATGTACAAATTTATCCCCAAAGCATATCCAAAATACGAGTAAGCCCCTAAAGTATGATTAAATACAATTATACCCATAAACCATAAAATCAGTCAAATTGAACCCCTAAAATTTGCAGCCGTTATCCAATGTTAACCCTTACCGTTGAGTAAACTCGGTTGTCATACGACCAATTATATTATGACACACGTCATGAAAATTTATAAGTCAAATGTACAAATTTACCGATAGAGTATATCAAAAAGAACGAGTTTTATCCGTCCCTAAAGTATAATCCATAAAGTATGCAATTGGTCTAATTATACCCCTAAACTATGAAATCGATCCAATAACCCGTCAAGATTTATCTGTTACCCACTATTAATTAATGCGTTGAGCTAACTCGATTGCCATATGGACTAATTATATTGTGACACTTGTTGTGAATATTTATCTGTTCATCCATCAATATGACAGCGTTTGAAGTAATTTTAAAAAAATAATCCAAACAGTGTCGTTTTAGACATTAAAAATTAAAAAATAAATTAATTATAAAGTACCCAATTTATTAAAAAACCCATAAATTCTATTAAATTATCTTTTAGAAAAAGAAAAAAAGAAAAATCAATAGGATATTCAAACCGACAAATTTGAAGTTAAATTTACCTAAAAAATAAAAATTAGAAAGAATCGAAAGGCTATATAATCAAAAGAATTGTAATAGATCCAACTCAGTAGCTTTGGTTGAGATGGATTGGAGGAAAAGGAGAGACGGTGTGACTTATGTTTGAACGGATAAATATTGAGGGGTTCAATTGAACCGATTTCATAGTTTAGGGGCATAATTGCACCAATTGCATACTTTAAAGGCTAACTTGTTCATTTGGACATATTTTATGGGCAAATTTGTACATTTGACTTATAAATCTTTATGACACATATTGCAATATAATTAGTCCATGTGACAACCGAGTTCGCTCAATGGCGGAGATTAACGGTAGATAACTATTGCAAATTTAAATGGTTCAATTGGACCGATTTTATAGTTTTTGAGAATAATTGTGTTGAATCATACTTTAGAAGCTGATTCATTTTTTGAGTATATTTAGGAGTATATTTGTACCTTTAACCTAAAAATTTCAATAACAGATGAAAAATGAGAATAGAGAGAAAAAAGAAAAATAAAGAAAATGTTACAATTAATACGAAAATTTAATCTTTTCCTAAATGAGATCCTAATTTTAATGAAACAATATCAAATAAATATATGTTAAGTATAAATTAGAAATTCTAAATTCTTTAAATTATTTTCTTGGTAATTTATGAATTGTGATGTAAAAATAATATTACATATATAAAAAATCGAAAAATAAAGAAAATATTGCAATTAATATAAATATTTAGTTTTTTTCTAAATTAAATTCTAATTTTAAGGAAATAATATAAAATAAAGATATATTAAATATAAATTTTCAAATTTTTCAAATTATTTTTTTAGTTAGTTTATGAATTGTGATGTAAATTACATATATAAAAAAGTTTTATGTGTCAATTCCCTAAACTATACAATTATCACTGTGGACTTTGAGTCCATTCGCCTCCCCCTTTAAAGCCCATATAAGCTTTTTTAAAATAAAAGTTTTATTTATTTTCTTTCAAAACAAAATTTTATTTATTTAGTCTTTTTTTATTTTATTTATTTGGTATTTATTAGTTTTTTAATTAGTGAAATACTATGATTACGTTTCTGAATTTATTGATGGAGCACGCAAGAAAGAGAATAGTAGAGATTATTTCAAGAATGACGCATGAATAAAATAATATATGGCCTCAATTTTAATTACTTTTGTTTTCAATTTATTAATTTTCACACTGTATCTAAATTCAGACGCCAACCTTATAGATATTCAATGATGAAAATAATAATAAAAAAACAATTTACATTAACTATAATAAAGACATTATCTAAAGAACGGATAACTTCGCTTTTTTTTTTTATACATGATAACTTGGTTTTTGAAGCTTTGGGATATATATATATCTTCGTTACTGTCTAAATCTTATAATCAGACAAAATAACTAAAAAGTTTTTATTTGTTTAAACTAAATATACCCATTTTTTATAAATAATATATATACCCATTTTCAACCGCATGATTCATCGAAACATTACAAATTTATTATTATTTAATTAAATATATAAAACTTGATTTTTTAGTTGTTCACTTTAAATGATGTATGGGAAATTAGGTGAATTTTACGGATGAAATATTAATTATTTAAATTGTAATAATTTAATTTTTTAAATATTATTTTAGTTTTAAAATAAAATTTAAAATAATTTTATATTTCAGATAATTTTTAAAATTTTAAATTATTATAATTTCTATAATTGATGAATGTTTTTGAAAATCACCAATTGGAAATTAATCATTATTTCGTTTAGGAATTACCTTTTATATGCTCTACTTTTTCAAAGCAAATAAAGTATAAGGGCAATATTTCCTCTATATTTTAAGAAAGAGGTAATATGCTATTGCTATAGGCTATGTTTTGATTTGTTGAATCTTAAAGACTTTTAAAGTTTCAATTTGTCAATAGATTAAACAGATTAGTTGGCCTACCATATAAAAGTGTATTATATTTACTTAACCATGAATTTAGCTTAGTATTAAAAAAAAAAAAACTCAATGATATATAATTAAAACCAAATTAGGTATAAAAATCTAGAAATCCTAGCCTTATTTTCTCTCAATTTTTTTTCTTTAGCTGTCATCTTTCTTAAACAAAGAATTATATTTTTTTGCCATTATTGGTCTCAAATCATTTATCATTATTTTTTTTATCAATTTATTTTTAAAATAAGTACTTATTCTACATATTTTTGTTTTTATTTTATTTCATTTTCTTGTTACGGTATTTAGTTTTATTATTTATATTTTGTTTCCGTCGTCTTATTGCAGCATTTTTGTTTGTGGGCGATTCAGATAAACAAAATATTTTCAATCCAACAAAAATAACAAATCAAATTATGATAGTATTATCAATTTTGCAGGCCTTGAGCCGATTTATTATGTTATTAATCTGAATACTGTAAATTTTTTTACTTTTTCATTCTTTATAATTTTTAATAAATCTGTATATATTTCTATTTATGTATTATTAGTTTAAATCAATAAAATTATTTTCCAATAAAAAAAAAACCAAATTAGGTATAAAGTTCTAAGATTTCTGAACCACTCGTTCAAAAATTTAACTTTAGACGCCACTTAACAATAATTGAATAAAAAAGAAAAGGAAGAGTTGGTGCATTTGAAATACAAAGGAGAGAGAAGAAATGGAGAACTTTTGGTGAGGGACCGATTAAGTCTTCCATTGAGTCAATGTCTTCTTTGTATGGCAGGTCGGCTCGAGGATAGGCCACTAAGGCTTATTCCTAATTTTTAAGGGCTTCTATTTTTTTTTAATCAATTATACAAGTTTATGCCTATAAATTTGTAGAGTATTAATTATATAAAAAAATGATTTTATGAATTTAGGGTTTCAAATTTTGTTAGAGTATTAATTATATAAAAGAAAGGATTTTGAATGTCAAACGGACTGATCATTAAATTTGTTATATAAGTTTAGGCCCTCAAATGGCTAATTATTAAATTCAAAGTTTCAAATGGCTAATTATCAAATTCTAACAGCTATTTATTAAAATTTGTTATTAGCTTTTATTATAACGAAAAGAAGTTTTTCAAAATTAAAATTAATAAAATTTTATTTATCTTCAATAATATCACAAAAAAATTAAATAACTTCACCATATTGTCTATTGAAAAAAAAAATACTTTATAAATTTAAACATTAAATTTTAATTAGTAATTTTACATCTAAAAATTTTGTTACTTAATTTTTGCCTATGACCAGACAAATTCTCGAGCTTCTATGGCATAGTCATATTGATATATCATATTGATCTTTTCATTTTAAATTTAATTAATACTAACATCTATATGATTTTTTTATAAAAAAAAATTTGAGTGCTACATCAGCAAGTCGTAATGCTTACCTTATAAAGATTTTTCATATAATTTGATTACATGTTTCAATTCAGTGTTTAGCTATTTACCCAACGTTCTCAATTAAAACTGATGTATAACCTTTGTTATTGTGGTAAATTTTTTTTAAAAAAAAATCATTATCTGTTTATAATATTATTGGCCAATTAATGCAAAAGGATAAGAAAAAATTGTGATTTGATATAATACACTAATTTCATCTTAATATTTGAAAGTTATACAATTTATTTATTTTATTTTTATTAAATTATGTAGTTCATTTGTTAAATTTTAAAGTATTTATAGCTAGTCAGAAATAATATTTTATTTTACTCAAGAGATAACTAGTACAATATGTTAACTTTAGAAGCCCTGTTATAATAAATCAAACTTGTAAAGAGTACTAGTATAATAGATTAAATTTTAAAAAATAAATATTAAATTTTTTTTATAATTTCTCTACAAACTAATATTTTTTAATAAAAAATCTAAAGAATTAATATATTAATAAATTATAGTAAAATATAGTTATTAAGTCGTATACTTTTAAAATATTAAAATAGTCTTACTATATTATATATCAAATCACATTAGTAGATTTTTCAAAAATAATATTATTGAATGTCTTATCACATCTAGAATGGCCAAGTTGACGATATTGGACTATTAATTAATTAATTAATTAACTATGTGCATTTTAATTTAAATCCATGTTTAATTTACATATGGGAGAAATTGGTCAACTTTGACGGGCATATATTATATAGATCAAATATTAATTGCAATATATCCAAATATCAATCTCATGCATACCAATAGTAAAATCAGTTTTCTTGTGCAAGATACTGCCCCCGTTGAAGGAAATATACTCATTATTTTATTTTTGTAGTTGAAAATTTTGGGAAAGAGTTGTTAAGCTTATAATTAAAATTTATATTCTGATTTTTTTTTCACCTCCAACTCTAATTTTGATATTCTAACAACCCTGATATAATGAATGACAATCATGATATAATTAATTTTACTGCTAAAATACATACTTTGAATTTTCCTTTTAAATTAAGACATTAAGTATATATATATTAATTGATCAAAACCTCAATTGCACTTGAATTAAGGTTTAAGGTGAATTTCATAGACGGTACATTAACTATATAAATTGTAATAATTCAGTATTTTAAATATTATTTGTAATATAAAATTATCTCAATTTTTATTTTATAACTAAAATAATTTTTAAAAAATTAAATTGTTACAATTTGAATAGTCGAGATAAAGTTGGTGAAATTCACTCATTCAATTATGTATTAATCTTTTGTTTCTAACGATATTAGTAATCCCATTTATATTCCTTGAATTATGCATTAATCTTTTGTTTCTAACGATATTAGTAATCCATTATATTTCATTTTGTTCATATAATTTTTAAATATAAATATAAAAGACTTTTTTTTTTTGGGTTATGAAAACAATGCATTAGTAAACAATTAGGAACACAGAAGGTAGTTGGAAATTGATAGGATATGTAATATGATGGTATCTTTGGAAATTAATTCATATAATGACAAAGCAAAACCCACTATTGAATTCTAAAAGCGATTCAGAGGCAAGCAAGTGGTTTATCTTTTCTTTCTTTTTTTTAATTATTTTCTAAAATTTTAGTGGTTTCCAAATGAAAGGCAAATGGGATTCAATCATCCAAACCCATACCTAATCCCACTTATTCCCATTGTTCTAACAAAGTTGATAATTATTTCTTTGTTGTGGATTGATTTACAATTTTGTGTTATCATTTAAAGGGTGTTTAATTCATTTATTATAATTAATAAAGAATTATATTATTTTTTTCTTAAAGTTAGAAGTATATATTGAGTTTAATCATTCTCTTATTGAATAGAATGACAAATTCTTTTATGAATTTTAAGATAGCGGTATGCGAATAATTGAACTCAAGATTTCTTATTAAATTAAAAGAGATATACTAATAGATAATTATATCAAGATTAATATAAAAAACATTAATAACGTGAAGCTCAAATTTGGTCCAACAACATTCAAATGATTCAGAAAGAATATAATTATTGGTATGCATGATGAACACAATGAATTGATTTTCTAAAAAGACAATATTATGATGAGATACATCTCAACATTTTTTGTATGGCAAAATATTCCAAAATGGTGGCACACGTAGATTATGAAAAACTCCTACTTCAATTAAAAAAAATGCATAAGAAAAATTATATTTGGAGAGTGTAATTAATGAAGTTTCATTTTTTAATTAAAACTTTAATCTGAAAATATTTTGTACATCAATTAATTATTAATTTAGATAATTTTTTTCTCTCTAAATTTATACCTTTTCAAATTTCCATGCCAACAAATTATGTCTAATTATGATATTCATGTAATAAGAAAAAACAAAGCCTTTGGATCCACAGTCGTCCAATGGCATCACCTGCGCAGACTGCCTTGCCATCTTATCTTTCCAGCTTTTTGACACATTTAGTCTATGGAGAGAGAAGGGCTTTACCAACACACTGAACGACTACATCAACAGACTCATCTTCCTCACTTAACTCTGCTTTTTGTCTCTTTATATCAACAAAATTCCAACAACCCATGTGTACAAACCCAGTAGTTTTCTGTAACTGATTTAAAGAAAATGAGGTTAGCCATTTATTTCCTCGTTGTCTCTTCTTCTTTTGCTCGGTTCTATTGCAGAAGCTCTCTTCTTTGTTTCTCATGTTTATATCACGTATCCTTGATTTGTGTGTTTTTTCTTTATATAATATCGCTTTCCTAATTAGTTTATGCTGCTTCACTTCAATAGTCGATAATCAAATTATAGGTGGAGTTTTACCCTTCACAAAGTATTTCTTCATTTTAATTTCGATTTGTGTGTATCATCAAACAGGCAATTCCATTGAATCTTTTTGTTTGCGTCTGTTTTCTTTGTTTTAGACCTTTCCTTTTCTGTGTTAATCTGCTAAAAAATCCTTGAAATTTTGCCAGGAGTCTATCTTTGAACAGATTTCTAGACTTAGTGGTGCTCTTTTGAATTGGTGCTGTTATAGAAACTTGTGGGTATGTTCCAATTTCGAATCTTGTTTCTTTGTTTGGTTTTATTTGTTATGTTCAAAACCAGTGTTGGTGTTTCTCAGTATAGAGGCCAGATATATTCTGGCTTTGAAGCATCTCATAAAGATTGGGTAGACAAAGAGGGGCTCTTTTTGCTGTCCAATAACTCAACTTTTGGATTTGGTTTCTACACTGCCCTTGATCCTCAATTTTTCTTATTGGTTGTCATCCACATAAAAAGTGCTAAAGTTGTCTGGACTGCTAATAGAGGATTGCTGATAATTGATTCTGATCGATTTGTGTTCGAGAAAGGTGGGAACGTTTATTTGCATCGCGGAGATGGTGTAGCTTGGTCCACAAATACTGGAGGGCAAGAAGTTGCTTCTATGGAACTGATGGAATCAGGCAACTTAAGGTTGCTTGGGGAGAATGGAAGTATTCTTTGGCAGAGTTTTAGCCATCCTACGGATACACTATTACCTGGCCAGGAGTTTGTGGAGGGAATGAGACTCGCAAGTTTCCCAAATAAGAATAATCTGAATAACTATCTTGAAATTAAGTCTGGTGATTTGGTCTTATATGCAGGATATAGCACTCCGCAAGTATATTGGACCCTAGCAAATGACAGCCGGAAAACCAATAACAGTGTTAGGGGCAAGGTTCACTCCTTGGCTCTGATATCCAATTCATGGAATTTCTACGATCGAAACAGACTCTTGCTTTGGCAGGTCATATTCTCAGATAATTCAGATTCAAATGCTACATGGGCTGTCATATTAGGCTCTGATGGGGCAATTGGATTCTACAATCTTCAAAGAGAGAAGTCTGTAACCGCAGAGGCAACTAAGATACCACAAAATTCCTGCAGTGTTCCAGAGCCTTGTGACCGGTTCTATGTGTGCTATTTTGACAATTGGTGCCAATGCCCGTCAGAACAACTTAAGTCTCAATTTAGTTGCAAACCTCCGGTGGCCTCAACCTGTAATAGCTCCAAGACTTCAGTTGAGCTTGTCTATGTTGGTGAGAAGCTTGATTATTTTGCACTTGGGTTTGCTACACCTTCCTTGAAATCTAATCTAAGTTTTTGCAAAGATGCCTGTCTTGCAAATTGTTCCTGCATTGTGCTGTTCTTTGAGGAGAGTACTGGAAGGTGCTTTTTGTTTGATCAGGTAGGGAGCTTGACTCGCATTCAGGATGGTTCTTCTGGTTACATTTCATATATGAAGGTCTCAACAGGTGAGCAAAATTTAGCAAAAGGAGGAAGTGGAGGGAAGGAGGCCATGCTGATTGCAGTCATTGTCATAGCAACAGCAGTGGCAATCGCTGGTTTTCTATATGTGGGAATCTGGTACCGCCGCAGAGTCAACAGTTTCTTGGAATTGCCTCTACAGAATTTGGAAGATGATAATTTCTTGGATGGTATTTCTGGGATGCCTGCCCGTTATACCTTTGATGATCTTTCCAAGGCAACTAAAAACTTCTCCATGAAGGTTGGCCAAGGAGGGTTTGGCTCAGTCTACCTAGGTGTGCTGCCAGATGGTATGCGTTTGGCTGTGAAAAAATTGGAAGGCATTGGACAGGGGAAGAAAGAGTTTCGAGCTGAAGTGAGTATCATTGGTAGTATCCATCATGTTCATCTGGTGAAGCTTAAAGGTTTCTGTGCTGAAGGGGCTCACCGGCTTCTAGTTTATGAGTTCATGGGGAAAGGGTCTTTAGATAAATGGATATTCAAGAATAGTGAAGAAAGTTCATTATTAGATTGGAATACCAGATACAACATTGCAGTAGGTATGGCAAAGGGTTTGGCCTATCTCCATGAGGAGTGTGAAGTGAAGATTGTCCACTGTGATATAAAGCCAGAAAATGTGCTTCTTGATGATAATTTCTCTGCCAAAGTTTCAGATTTTGGTTTGGCGAAGCTAATGAATCGGGATGACAGCCTTGTTTATACTACGGTGAGGGGCACAAGGGGTTATCTTGCGCCGGAATGGATCACCCACAACCCTATATCAGAGAAGAGTGATGTGTATAGCTATGGTATAGTCTTGCTGGAGATCATTGGAGGCAGGAAGAACTATGATTCATCAGAAAGTTCGGAGAAATCCCATTTTCCTTCATATTCTTTCAAGATGTTTGAGGAAGGAAGACTCAGAGAAATTGTCGATCCAAAGCTAGACATGAATGAAAATGATGAGAGAGTTGTCGTTGCAATAAAAGTTGCATTATGGTGCATACAAGAAGAGATGCAACTGAGACCTCCAATGTCTAAAGTGGTCCAAATGCTTGAAAGTCTTTGTGATGTGCCTTACCCTCCAATTTCTTCTCAATCAGCTTGTCGGTCTATATCAAGTTTCATCAAATGGAACAGCAACGAGGGTTCCTCTTTAGCTATTATTGAAGACACTAGTGATGCATTTCTGTCGGATATTCGACTATCAGGCCCTAGATGACAGTAGCAACTGTTAGAAGCAGATAAGGTTCAATTTTGAACTAAAAACTTCAGAGATGACTCCACATATATAATTGTAAGCCATTAAATTCAATGCTTTGGGGTGCCTTGCCTTTGCGTGTATCTTTTTGTTTTTTTGACTTATATACTGTTACTTGTTGGTGCTTAAATCATAAGTACATGTCTGCTGTAGTATCCTTGAAAATTGAAAATTCTTTGTACTGTGATGCTTTCATATTGAAAATTTAAAGAAAATTTTCTTCTGACTTAACCTGCAAAATTTCAGTTCCAAGCTTTCTGGTGAAATTTGAGAAAATGCAATTGAAATTGTTACTAACATAATATGAGATTGAAATGTGTGTGCATCTTTTAGTTTCGGCAGCTATATAGAATTTTAAGGACAATTATTCTTCCAGTGTAAATCACTCTTTCTAGTTCATTCGGAAGGAAATCTTCTGTCAGTTGAAAAGACATGGTTCCATGGTTTTTTTTTTTTTCTCCTGAATGTAAATCTTGAGCAGGCACAGCTTTATTATACGTGCAGACCTGTAGTGGATCGTCCTCAATATATGACAGCCTCACTATTAATGGAAATTGCTAGATTCAGTTTTGCTCCATAATACAGTATAAGCCCATTGAAAATTATCATTCAAATTTGGGAATTTTACAAAAATGAAAAAAAAAAAAAGATAAATATTTACAAAAATGTTATCCCTCAAAGTTTTTATCAAAAGTATCACCTACACAATTTTTTTCAAAAATACAGAAATTCAAGATTTACTGTAAAATTAATGAAAATTAAAATTACAAAAGTTTTATTAAAGATTAAATATTTATTCAAATTATATCTAGAATTTATCTAATATTTACTAGAAAATTAATGAAAGTTGAAATTATACAAGATTTACTCAATATTTATTAAAATTTACCAAAAAATTATCCAAAAATGGCCTAAGGTCAAAGGCTTATTACAAAATTAATGAAAATTGAATTTACAAAAAATTTTATCAAATATTTACTTAAGTTATATCAAATGTTTACAAGCAAATTAATAAAAATTGAAGTTATACAAGGTTTATCAAATATTTACTTAAGATTTACTCATGTTATATCCAATATTTACAAGAAAATTAATGAAAGTTGAAGTTACATAAAATTTACCAAAATTTACCTAAGAATTATCCAAAGTTTAGCAAAAAATTACCAGAGTTTTACCCGATATTTGCTAAAAAATTAATAAAAATTAAAATTACAAAAGGTTTATCAAAGACTTATTCCAAAGTTTACCCAATATTTATTTAAGATTTACCACAAAATTAATGAAAGTTAAAGTTATATAAGATTTATCCAAAATTTACCTATAATTTACCTAATATTTTTTCAAGATTTATCCGAACTCTACCCTAGATTTACTATAAAATTACTGAAAATTGAAGTCACAAAATGTTTATTAAATATCTATTTAAAATTTATTTAAGTTATATCCCAGATTTATCCAATATTTATAAGAAAATTTATCAAAGTTGAAGTTATCTAAAGTTTATCCAAGATTTATTCAATATTTATCTAAGATTTACCCAACATCAAGTCAATTTTTCAACTAAAAATTACTAAAGATCTACCCGAGATTTACCAAAGTAAATAAATTTAATTAAGTTAATTAAATATAAGTTTATATATATATTTTTTTATAATTAAGGTTTGTCTAAAATTTACTTTGGTAATTAAATTAATTAAATTCAATTTTATATATATTTTTACTAATTAAGTTAATTAAGTAATGATTAAAAATAAATGAATGCATACATAAAGATTAATAGTATTCACGCAGATTAATAAAATTATTAATCTATATTTAAAATGTGAAAAATGATTATTTGTTGTTTTAAGTAAATAAAAAATATATTAAATATACGGTAAAATCTAATATTTAAAAAAAAAATTGGTAAAAATAAAAATGTAAAAAATGAGATTGAAAACATATAATTTTTTTGCCAATATAATTGAAAAAAAACTTGCGTATGGGATATCAACTGTGCATTAGGATCTCGTATTCTTCTGCACAGGAAAATTTTTAGTTTTTCTTAATTGATTCAATACATAATTTTACATTTTGAGCTTGGAAAAAAAATGTTCCTTATACTTAAAATTGCATCTATAACGCATTCAAACTTGGAAAGTTCTGCATAATTTTTATATATAGAAAAAGATTAAATTAGAACAATTTCCATTTAACCAGTCTGATTTTCATTGGGCCGATTAAGTTTGATAAATTAAAGAAAACTCCAAGAAGAAAAAAAATCAGAAGACAAAGTTGTGGGTAATCAAATTGATATTATTATAGAGATATTTGGTGGCAACGAAATTGAAAAGTTAGACATATGGCAAAATCAAACAAAGTCAGTTCTCACAGTTACCAATTTGAAGAAGGCTTGCTCTCACTGTGCATATAAAGGCTGAACTTATACTGTTTCACATTATATTTAATATCATTATTTGTGCTTTCTTTCTTTTTTTTTTTGGGTACAAAAATTTAAACTGAGTTTACAGACAAACAACTAAAAGGGAGCAGCTCATTCTACATATATCATGAAAAAGCAGAAAGGCCAGAAGGCTGAGTTGTGCTTTCTTTCATGCTATTGTTTAAAATTGTTGCACAAAATTAATTAGGTATAGACAAAGTTAGATAATGGTGACCCTTGCTAGGCTAAAGGGATGCCATTACATATATATCATTGTATGGATTTTCATCATATGTATATATAGATAGATTTGTTTACTGGCTTTGGCTACTTCTTCTACTGATTTTTTTTTTATTTGGTATATAAACAGAAAAGGTCATGATTAACCACTAAGAACTTTTCAAGGGAAATTATGGCAAAATCAATTGAAAAATCAGACCAAAATCGAGACGTGTTCAATCACGATGTGGTAATCTCTAATCATTTCGATCCCCTATATGTGATGAATGATAAACATTGCTTTCTTTGTTTATAAAGTGATAAGCGGTTTAGGGTTTTTGTATATCAAAAAAATCTATCTTGAAAAAATACTATTTTGTAATAGAGTAACAATTAACTTAAACCGAATTAGTTAACACTCATAAATTTCTAGGAACCCAATTGGTAATGTGACAATATATTTTCTGTTATAAGCTGTTTGATATTCTATTATTTTATCAAATTATCACTAAAAAAAACTGATCTTTTATGATATTTATTACAAGGCAAAGAGATTTTTCTCTTACAAATTAAGCTCATGTTTTTTATATGAATCAGTGAATAAAAATTTAATATTTCTGTATGGAATAATAAAGCAGAAGTCATTCCTATTCCATACACAAATTGTTAAATTGCTAATGCAGCTCATAAATGGTTGGGGATCACTGGATTAGATCAACATGACTCAACTCCTCCCTCTTCTTTCACCTGCAATTAATTGTAAAAATTTCTTTTATATTTAACTGAAGCCTTTTATAATAGCACTGGAGTCATCTATAAACTTTGAAAATGAAATATAGACATTAAAAAAATAGTTACAGTTAGTCACGCACTGTAGAAAAGGTAAATCAAACAAAACTTAATTCTTAGATGGTGACATACTACTAGTTACGACCAGGAAATTTATGAACAGAGACTGAGATTAGGAAGCTGCCCTTGAAGGAGGATGGCGGGGTTGTCCATTGAAGAAAGCGGGTGGAGACTTTAGTCCATGTTGGCTATCTTCTTCTTCTTCTTCAGCATCCCATAGAAATCTAGCATATCAAGCTTGAACATAACAGCAATAATTGAAGAGGAAAGATTAAACAATTCAAGATTGATGATGATGAAGCTCAAGCTGCAAAGTTCAATTAGATTGAAGAAAACAAGCACATTACAAGCTGTAAAAGTGTTCAAAATTAAGGGGAAAATCACAATTAGTAAGAAGAAATTTAATATTCAATCAAATTATATATAAAGCATGAAGCCATACCAATCCTGTGAGGCAGTTTTAACAGCTCCATCAAAGTAATTCTCAGCTCTTTGAGCATACTTGTCTTTTTCCCACACTAAATCACCATAAAGTGACAAAATGTTTCCATCATTTGGATTTGCTAAATTTGCTCTTCCATAAAACTCTTCTGCTTTCTCAAGATCTCCTCTAACCTGAAATTTATTTAAAAGATTAAATAACGATACAGAGGATCAAGAATTTTCTTATTAGCAGAATCTTGATAATTCTGTTTTTGTTAAGAAAAAAGACTGTTTATTGATTTTTATAGCAAGTCAACATTGCAAATGTTATACCTCTTTCAGGAGCTTAGCATAATTCCCAAGCAGAAGTGCGTTTCCAGGGTCTGCTGAAATCATTCTCTGATAATAAGCATCAATACTATCTCCACCATCCGATCCTCTTCCTCCGGCACCACCATCTCCGCTGCCCATTCCACCGCCTACAACCAGTGTCTGAAACCCAAACCCCTCCTCATATTGATGATCTGCATCATTCACCACACTGTCGCCCAACCCTGAACTTGAAAAGAGCCTTCGGATTCTTGAACTGGGTATTGCTTCTTTCTTTTCATCAGTACTGATATTTTTACACTGGTGTTTGCTGCTTGGAGGAACATTTACAGGTGAAGCCTTCTTGGGTTTTAGGAGATTGGCTTCTTGAAAGGACTGGGTTGTGAATTTCTTTAATGGGCGGTCATCAATGGAGCTCGAAAAGGAGATTGATTTTGTTTTTTGAAGGACCCGAAATTCAGGTCTGGGGAGGAATCTTTGGAGTGGGAAAGCCATAAATCTGAAATTGGTGCTGAAGAACTCCTTAGAAGCATGTTAATGGAGGGACATTTTATTAAAAGCAGAGAAAACACTTTTTAATCTAACAAAGTGATTAGGAGAAGGGAAGTGAAGACTGTCTTCTTCAAACACAGCAATGACTTGCAAATCAAAGGTCCTTTATATTCCATAGAAGGGTGAAGAAAGTAACAACATGATTACATCTGGGCCGTTGATCTATCCAACTTACAATAAACGACAAAGAATACTGACCCCTTTTCATGTTTTCTTTATGATGTGCTGGCTTCACTATACACGCCCACGGATGAAAGAATACGGGTACTGCCTGTCATGCAAGGACACGTTGACTGAGGGTCAGGCGACACTGGACCCCACACCTAGATCTCTCTCTGTAGATATAAAATAAACGGCACATGTAGGATGTTGCGAGGGAAACAAAGTGGCATCGCTGTCATCTTAGCTTTGCTCATCAAAGCAGTTCTAGACACGTACCATGATTGATGAGACTACAGAAGAGGATAGGTTATAGGTACATTACTTTTCACCTTTGTGGGCTGAAGAAGAGACGATCAGCAGCACAGTACCGTTACAAACTCTCAAATTTCAATTAAAATCAAATTGAAAATACAATTTCACAATTTGATTTAATTATTGGCTCAAAAAAAAATTTTTAATTTAAAGAAATAAAAAAAAAAAATCATGTATGAACTCTAATTTATTACAATTTTATGATTCAGAATTGGCTAAAACCATCCCTACCCAAAACACAGTGTTTAGTATAATTTTTACATTAAAATAGTGTAACCACACTGAATTTATCTCAACCAATAGCATCATTTTTTTTAAAATATTCTATAAAATTTTTTTAAACAAAGATTGAGATAGACTACACCATTTCTCATAAAAAAAAAAAAAGGGTGAATTGGAGCCGATGGCCTGCTGTACCATTATGGACTTTATACTAACCTTTTAGCAGATGGCCTAAATTATCCAACAGTAAGCATTGCAATATGACCCATTAGTGTCACACAAGCATACCCAACAAGACAGATAAAGAAAACGGACATTCCAAATTTTGAATCTGAAGAATTCATTTTCAATTAGAATGATTCAATTTTTCTTAATTTAAGTGAACAAGATATGATAACCACCATCGGTTACCATGTATAATCTAATACTACTTACTCCCTCTCCCTATAACACACTTACATATATACAAAATGCTTACTACCTTATCTTCTAAAATTTAGATCTTTTGTTTGGTCTACTACCACTGCCATTGTTTCTTCCATCCCATGCAGACGCCCAGAAGAACAGAGAGATCCACAAAAGAACAGCAGATAAGATCTGAACACGGTCCTGGAATCTAGATAAAGTTGCAGCAATGCCTGCAACGGATAAATATTTTAAATAATCAGCCAAAAAAAAAAAAACAGCTTTTTCTTTTTTATCAGATTAACAAGAGGGAAAAAAAAAAAATTTAAGTTTACTACATACAGCAGGATCAAACTATCGATAACAGGTATCTTAAACAAGAACAAAATAAGCAACAAAACGTAGATAAAACTGAGTTAAGTAACTCCTTTCACTATAGATTAAATCGGGTAAAATACATTCAGAAAAAGAGACTATTTAACATACTGGACAAAGAACATGAGATGTTATGTTTCTGCCAGTCCTCAAGCTTCAAAACCAAATTCAAATTGAAACAACAATAATATTAGAAATAACAAGAGGCATAACAGCAACTTTAATGTCAGGTTGTGATATGCAACGATATAACACTTCTAATAACCTTATGAAACTTCACCAATATTCTGAAAACACAATCCATATGTTAAGACTGCTTGCAAAGGCATGATATTGTTGTCTCACAGCTTAATGCCTTAATGCCAGTTACGTGAGCTGCCACAAGGCAACTTCTGACGTTAACTCCAACTGACCAAAATGTAAACTTGGGTCTTTGATAGACATAAAAGGAGAAATTGCAAGGGATCTAGATAATATTTTACAATTTCGTAATAACATGAACGGAATCAGAATTATATTGTAAAATAAATCAATTCATCATAAAGTATTCCTCTAATATCTAGATGGTCACTGATGAAACAGAAACTTCTTTGTAAGTACCCCATCACCACCTAATTTAATAACTGTGTAAGATTTTTAAGCCATTTACAGAAACATTAATAAGAAATTCAATATAACACTATCATAATTTCTACACATGGTTTGGTAGATAATTGGTCTAATAACTAATAGCCAACATTTCAAAATTTCCAAATAACTTATAGCCACCCATTTTAAGTTACACCCTAAACAGATGTTTGCAAATGTTGCAATACTGTATCAGGCAAAAGCTCCAATTTAACCCTTAACAGTAAGAAAACCGTCTGGTAGTGTGACCAAGGTCCTTCTATCTTCCTAATGTCACATTCTACTGATGTTTATCGTAAGAAGAAAAATGCTACATGTGCCAAACTAATGTTTTTTCCAGCCTGATTTAGATTACATTTACATGATAGTTGCTGGGTGTTGATAATATCAGAGTTGCTCTGTTATGATATGATAATGTTTATCAGATGTTGAAATAAAATGTCAAGATCTGCGCCAATGGTAGCATCTTTATAGTTACAAGATATCCCTATCGCTAAGGGCTACAGTGTTAGCCTTTAAGAGAAAATAGTATTAATTGTTAGCTGCGAGCAACGCTCAAGCATTTGTTCTATGTGGGTAACACAGACAGCAAGGAACTCATGAAAAGTTATTCATGTTTACTTTAATCAATTAGCTGCTGGTTGACAATCAAACCAAAGGGGTATCTTATACTATTTTGTCAAGCCCCCAGTCACCCTGATCCTTTCTTTCAAACTTGGCTATACATGCAATGCCTGATACAAATCTCAATTGTCTAAGATTGCTTCACCGTTTGAGATTTTCCACACTACAGTCTTTCATATATATCTCTTCTCATCACAACTAATGCACAAAATTTGAGAGCAATCAAATGCAGTAAGTCCACAAACAACTTGTTATTTTTTGTATTGAGAATTCCTTGAGCAACTCTACCACAAAATTCATGCTATCTCAACCTATAATGTCAAAAAAAAAAAGCGAGTAGAATTTATCGCTAACAGAAAATTGTCAATACTGACGTCACCAATTTGATTTCAGTTCGAAGTTCGAACCCAGCAACTGTAGACCAGAACTCCAGTTACCAATAAAAACGACGAGTTTCCATTACCTTGACTAAATTACTACTTCTGACCATAGCTAGACTATTGTACTGCTAAACATCAAACTTGCCAAATCATCTTAAATCTGTTCATAGCCCCAAATTGATAAAATTGATATTTATTATTCTCCGTATTACATACATATAACAAATAATTCATCCAAAATTTAACAGCTAATGAAAAGAAAAAAAAACTCAACTTTAAGAAACAAATTATCCTAAACTCCATTATAATTGCTAAAAAAGAGATGTTAGAGCCCAAACCTTTATGGCGAACAGGGTCCTTTTCGGGAGGCGTATCAGGTTGTGCAGGTGGTTGGGAAGATAACGCCGAGGGAAGACGGTGGGTCCGTGCGTTGACATACGAGCGGGGCCGGAGGAACGGACGGCGGGGACCAATCGGGGACGAGAGAGAAATTAGGGATGGAGAATATTTGGGGTTGAATTTTGGAAATGCATGTGGCGGTGGAATCGTGGCGGCGGCAGTTGGTGCCGGAGAGAGAATGTCCATTTGTGGATTTTTCACAAGATTGTGAGTTTTGTCGGTTGTTATGGACTACTCAAATTGGGCTGGGCTTAACATGGTTTCGTGCCCTTGTTTTTCAGGCATTTGTCCTTAAAGATAATTAGCATTCTCTTTCTCTCTTCTTTTTTAATGAAATCAAGTACAAAATATTTTTCTATTTTTAAATAATTATGTTTAAAAATAAAAAATGAGAAATACGAATTTTTTTTCTTAATTATATCAATTTTTATTCTCTGTGTACAAAAATATTATTTTAGGAACTTAGTAGAATAAAAAAAATATTTTGAAATTGTAGTAACGAAAAAACTATTTGAGAATTAATAAAATAAAACTAAATTCAACAGAATAAACACTATAAGTTAAGTTAAGAGCATTTTTGCAAAAAATGAATGCACCAATTAATTTATAAAATTACTTTTTGATAAATCAATTTATAAATAAAAGTTCATGTCAAACATAAGCTGATTTAAGTAAATATAGATGTAAGCTTTAATTAGCCAGTATTATTATTATTATTATACCAGACCATCATAATTACATAGTTCTGCAAAATTCAACATAATTAACATCGAAGAATGTTGTATTTTATAAAGATTTGAGTGTTAAAGATGTATTGTAGACAAGCTTACTATTTCTGAATAAGCCGTATGTTTAATTAATTCAATGGGCAAAGCATCAAATTTAGTTATAAATGCACTTGAAAGATTATAAACAGTAGTAGTGTGTGAATTTCATGCTTCCACAATCACATATACAAAAAAACCATCAAGAAAAGCTCTTCCAAAAGTTTCACACTTTCACTGTGCTTATGATGAATTATTATCAAATTATACGAAGAGGACTACTCATCAATTCCGCATCTGGCTGCATTTATGAAAACTCGGACAGAGATGAGTCTTTTCACATTATAATACAAATAATATTTAGCATTACCATAATAATAATAATATCCATATAATTAGGAACTTAATATCTGGTTTGTAATCTAGATCTCATGGATCAAGGTTGAAAGAGCTTATTTCCACATCTGCATTTCCATGAGAGAAGATAATAGCCATCATCATCACCACCACCACGATCTCCATGAGATGATGATGCCTTATAATTGAAACCCTTTTTCTGGTGAGAAGGAACTACCAAAGTAGCCATGCAGGGCCTGCAACTGAAGCATTTGTCTACGCACCCTGGAGGCTTTGAACCCAACACCATCTTCCCTCTCTTTAAGCTCTCGCTGTAGCTCGAAAATGGCAACCCTTCACCCCCTAAATATTTCACACAAACCAGGAAAAAAAAAAATTTTAACACATGCATAAATTATAAGTTATTTATTATAAACGGTTTATTTCCTGAAATGGGTTGGAATAATTTTACCTGATTTTGCTAGCAGTGTGAGGAAAAACACGAAAGCCACAGTAACAGCAGTAAGTTTGAAGGCATTTCTTGATGAAGCCATGATCTATCAGTAGGTGAAGCTAGCAACTGCCTAATTAATTAAATACCAATAGTGGAATTTGTGATGTATGTTACAGTGGTAAGATGAGAAATAGAGAAGAAAGTGATGATGTTCGTTGCAAGAGAAAGAACAGGAAAATTTTTGAGAGTGAGAGAGAAAAGAGGATATGATATCATAAACAAAGAATTGAATGCAGGAATGTAAATATACAGTAGTTTGAGTTAAAGACAGAGTTGTGAGACTGTTGCCCTAAGAAGGGACATGAACCTGAATGGTTAATTTCTTTTTTTTCAATTTTTTAAATTGAGGTTGAGGGACATAAGCCTGATGGAAATGGGTTGCTGGCCAATTAAAGATTATTGAGACTTTTGACACTTTTTGTAGATAAAGATTGCGAAAATTTTCTGTCCTTTTGGGAAACTGTAGCACTGACTTGAGTAACTATTGGATAGTATCTCCCTTTTTTCTAATTAATTCTGACTCTCTTTATTGCACCTTGTCAAACATTAATCTAACTCTTCAGTTTTATCTCTACCAAATACTCCCTCCGTAAAAATAAAAATAAAAATCAATCTTAGTTATATTTTTATAAATATTAAAAAATTAATTAATTTAGTTAAATTAATTATTTTTATTTAATATTTTTTAAAAATATTATCCATTTATTATTATTTTAAAAATAATCATTTGATTTTTTTTAATGCAATGTTTAAATTAATACTAATATATATATCAATCAAAATCAATTTCGAAAGTTATTTAAAGTAAAAATTAAAAAATAAATAAATATTTAAGTATATTTATTAAGAGTATATTTGTAATTGAACAAAATAACAATACTTCAAAAAAAATAAGTGACCTATAATTTCGGATAGTCAAAAATAGAGAGTGAATCTATCTTTCAGATAAAAGGAGTAATATTTATTTATTATTATTAGAATATTCAATTAATTTATTAATAAATTTTAATTTAATAGTATTAGTCTAGTGGTACTAGTACGATAATCAAAGTTCTCACATTTCAAATTCAAATTTTAGTCAAAGCACTTAAAAAAAAAAAGGAAATATTGAACTAATTGGTATTTATAAAATTGCTTTGCATGCCTCAGTCCAAACTCCAAAGGAGTGAAAAAATATTGAAGGGAAAGCTAATATATAGCCCTCATCTAAAATGAATTAAAATTAAATAATTTCACTCTGCCATATGATCAGATTACTTTAAAGAATCTACACTGGTTGAAAACCCATTATTCTTTGGACAAAAAACACAGAAAAAATGCAATTTCTCCCTGTCATTTTAGACAGAAATTAACAAATAAGAGAAAAGAAAATAATGGAGGTTCTTTATTCTTCCATTTCCCCCTAATTTTTTGAAAGTAGAGGATATATGAAAGCTACTATTCATCAGCCTTCGCATATCACCTTTACGTACTATATTACAATCCTGTCAGTTTGTATAGCTCTCAGTACTGTGCTAACAGTTAGTTCAAATAATAGCAAAAGCTTTTGAATTCTAACCTTTTCGTTTTTTTAATTTTTCTTTTTCTCTTTGGGTGAAACTGTGAATTGAATTCTGGCCATCTGAACAAATTAATCAACTCCAAATTTTTTTTCTTAAAAAAAAAAAAGAAAAGAAAAAACGTACATTTTAATTGGATGAATGAAGTATATGTTAGTATTAATATCCCGTATACCATTTGCACATTAATTCAGGTGCCTGAGTTTTTATTGTATGCTAAGGAAAATCAACTGATTCCTTGGAAACTTCTCCCTCATCTATGCTTCAATTTGAACTTTCAAGTATTCAACTTCTCACATTCCCAATGTAGTTGATAGTATTATTATTTTCATTATAAAAGAAAGCATGAGAAATACTATGGAAACTATTTATTCTTTAACATTTTCCAATAGTTGGTTGATGAGGAGAGAGAAATTTTTAAAAATAATTTTTCTTTTTTCTCTTTCCTCGTTAACAAATAACAGGGGTGAGTGTTGGAAAATAAATAGTCTTTAGCATTCTTGAAGAAAGTATTATTTTCACTTTGAATCATTTTCAAGAAAACTCTTTCAAACATGTTGGCGAAATTCATGGTCCAATTCAATACCGATTTAAAAAGTATAAGATCTTGGCTGGGTTTCTTGATATTAATCTAAACAATATGCATTAATTAATTGATTGCAAAGTTTGCAAGAATTTAGTAAAAATTTACTAAAAGTTGTTAGTCATGTAAGCATGAATATTAACTAATATTATAATTGCCTTGTGTAATAAATTATTATTAGTATAATCATAAAACTAAATTAATTTTTTTTGGTAATTAGTAAACTTTTGAAGAATATATAATACTACAATATAAACGAATAAATCAAATCAAGTCAAATCAGCTATGGATAAAAAAGTTTTTTTATACAATAATTAAAATCAGTTATAATAATTAATCTGTGAATCAAATTGCGTATCCCAAATCACAAAATCAAACTGCCAGTTGCCACTACTATAGATAGGAATAAGGATATTATGCCATTTAAAGAAAGTTATTCCATAGGGACTTTTTTATATTTATTATATATTAAATTTCAATATTTACATCCAATCACAAAAAAAAAACGGTACTTTACAACTATTCATGATATTTTTCTATTTGAAAGACGACACGCTTCCCTTGAGCCGCTCTGAAATGTATAGTCTCATTACAATTATAAGAATAATTGTTACTATGACTAAGACATTATCCTAAATTTTTTTCTAAAAATTAAATGTGCATTCTATATATCAAATTTGATTTAACACTTATATAAAGTTTTATGATTACGATATTATAACAGGCGTGTCAGTGACAGTGGGAGATTTGTTTGTTAAAGCAACAGTGAGTGATACTGTTTGAGCCACCAAACGAAAGCGTGCATGATAAGATATGAATGACCTGTTACTGAAGTATTTTACCTTTTCAAAAAAAAAAAAAAAAGAAGATATGAATGACCTTTCCCTAAATCCGTACGTTGAAACTGTTGAAATCAAGAGTATCACGTCATAGCGTGACTGACATTTGTCAGTCTGCTACTGCCTCTGTCCCCTTCTTTCTAGTTCTACTTCAGCATCTCTCACATTGTAATAATAATAACGAAAGAAAAGGAAACGAATTAATGGATTAGATAATACTTAGATTGGTGAAGAACAAGCAAGAAAAAGAAACGAATTAATGGATAGGGACCTCCTCCTTCAAGTCCTTTTGGGGCCGAGTCGTCCTTGGAATGGAAATGTGCTCACCCTTAATATCATCAGCTTTAGCATCTTCAGGCAAAACAACACTTGTGTTATGATATCCATAGCTTCTCATTGACCATTGCTCATCATCTGATCCTTCTTCCTCCTTTTCCTTTCTCTCTCCCTTTATACTTAAAACTCCGTCGTCAATGGTCCTCTTTAGACAGTCCAGGCACCTCATATCGCAGCTTGTAGCATTCCTCTTTCTCCTTCACCACACCCATCAGGTTCGTGGGTGACAAGTTCAGGTTCTCAAATAGCCTGTTTATGTTCTCAGTTGCTTGCAGCAAAGCGTTTCCTGATCCTGAAGGAAAAAACTCTGCGTGTATATATGCACCAATTCAAATCAACGAGTTAATTAATATATTGATCATGTATCAAATTAAGTTTCTAATACAGAATAGAGAAACTTACTCACCATAACGTTGAGGAACAGATTCTCGACCATTGCTTCTCCGAAGACAACTCTTGCCTTTCTTAATTTCTTGAAAAAAGCTTAGACTTTTTACTGTGATCACCTTCACTGACGGCAACCTGTTTACCATCAGATGTCCCACCAGCAACCTTGTCGCTGGCTGTTGTCATAAACCTATTCATCAGCTCTTCGTTCCATCTTTGCCTTTGTGCACTACCATATATATACTCCTCTCGTTAACACCACGACTCACCAAAGAAGGAGAGGAGCTGACCCATTGGGATAAATTCCTCAAAGCCAAATGAGCCAAAGCCATTCTCGATTATTTTGTTACCTTTACTCAGTAAAAGATTATTAGTTTGTGTTCATGTGTGGAGATTTTTTTTTTGGGGGGGGGGGGGGTGTGGTGGTAAAGAGAGCGGTGGGATAAGGATTAAAGATAGTTGGAGAAGGGTCTAAGAGTTTCTAGGAGATGGCGGCACATGAACGGCAAAATGGATTTTACATATAAGCATTTACAAGATGTTTCCTGCCCTTTCGTCCACATTATAGTCTCTCTTTTTTTCCCCCTCTTCTCCAAATAATTCTTTAATATGGCAGGAGGGTTCCAGAGGAGAAATGAATCTAAATCTACCTTTTTCATTTTCCCTCAATTTGTTAATCAGGGGGCCAAGTTTGTGTTTTAAATCATGACCAGTCTGAATTACTAGAAATTAGTTAGAATTTGGCACCTTTAAAAAAGAAAAGATAATATAATCCAGTCCGAAAGGAATTAAAGGGTTTAGAAAAGATTTTGTTAACGTCATGCTATTTGGACATGATACTGGCTCACTATTCATTTACAATTTCACTTGTATTCTAACATCACATGCCATATGCTATAAGAACACAGAGACGAGCAAATTAATAAATCCTGCCCTTAGGATGAGTAGCGATTAGCCAGCATGTATAGAGGAACTTACAGAAATATGCAAAAACTGCTGCCATGAAAAAGCAATGACAGCCAGAGTTTTTTATTGGTTTTGGCTGAGATACAAAGGCATGTATAAAAATGGCCTGTTAAAGGAGACAAATGTCAGAGGTGCACATTTGGCATAATGTTACAGTTAATAGACACCTCACAGGTCTGCAGTTCAATAGCATCTGTAATCTAACATCAAATTCAGAGGGATTTCCCGTCTAATCCAACCCTCAAATTCCTTGTACTTTGGCTGCTCAATCATACATGCCCTCCTGTTCCCAAATGTCCACTAGAAAGTCTACCATTTCCTGTCATTTGAGATTAATCAACAATAAGAAGATTTTGGTTTAGGAAAATCAACTTATTGAGGAAGTGAGAGTGAGAATTACAGAGAGAGGAATAGGCTGAGGGAACGGTTTGTTGCTGCCAAGCAAACTCTCATATGTCACGTTCGAACTGCAGCAAAACCATAAGTTTTTAACCATGCAGAGAGAATGAGTGCTGACAGAGAGAACCAAAAACAAATTCATAAACGATATGCTCCTCTTTGCGACAACAACGTATATGTTCAGAGCTGATTTCCCCACATCTGCAAACAACTTGCCAAAAATTTGGAAACCAGACTTTGGTTTCCACAAGCATATAATTGGGTGTTTTAAAAATCTCAATATTTTCTGCCATCATTTTCAAGGAAAAGTAAATACTGAAAATGAATTTGTCAAAATAAGCCTATTGAACTCCCAAAATTAAAGTTGAAGCAACTCATATACTTGTAAAATTCATTAATTTTTGAACACTTCCAAACAATTTGAGAGTGCCACATGATATTTTATTCAATTGAAAATTCAGGTATCAGAAAGGAAGTTATCAAATCTCAAATTTGAGTGTTTGGGCCTTGGGGAGTTCAACTTTTAAGTGCATGGAGCTAATAGACTTTTTATCACAAGTTCATGTGTCAATTTCTGTGTTTGGCCAAAAATAACACTTAATTTATCTGTGAAAACTATGATCAATGAATATCAGATGAGAAAAAAGAATAGCAGGAGATTTCTAATTTTATCATAGATCAACGCTTTTCTTATTTATTTTCATAATGCAGCATCCTGGTCAATCAGCCAAGATAACTGGCCCAACAAAAACAAATTTATTCCAGTTCATTCTTCACAAGTCATTGAAGCCATCAACAAAAACAAATTTATTCCAGTTCATTTGTCATAACTCTTTGAAGCCATCAACTATTCTAATAAAAGATAAATTAGTACTTACATTTCATGAGACAAGCTTCAATAATTATCTGGATGCAATTCAGATGCCACAGAATTTACAGAAATGAGAAGCCAAACATTATAAAATTCAAGCTTATAATCTAGTAGTTTATTAAATAAAAAAGAATCAATTTTGGACTAATAAATGATGTGTATCAAAATAAAGTGCATGATATGGTCAATCAAGCTCGTGTACACCATGGACACCAGACACATGAACATAATGCCTTGCTTGGTTCACTTGAAAAAATGTATACACAGTCCAGAAAATTTCAGAGCAACTTACTTCAGTTTGGGTTCCTGAGACTGCTGTGCCCAGTTGGTGGACCTTTTATCTCCTACCCAACGTTGCCTTGTTTGATTCCAGAGAAGAAGACCTGCAACAAATAGTTGGTTCAGATAATTTTTTGACAAATTTAAAATATCATGCGCATGCAGTAAGGGAAGAGCGAACAAAAGTAATGGACATTTAACATGCTGGATTCATGATGAACAACATAAAATACACTTGGAGCATATGCAAAGGTCAAGAGTTATCAAATAAAATTTGATAGGACATCGAACTAGAAATAGAAAAACAGTATGAGATATCGAAGGAAAGACAGGTGTTTGGGCAGCTAGCTCAATGAACTTCACTAAATGATGTTCTATCCGGATTGCAAGTCTTATCACTCTGAAAAATATATATTGGCATTAAGCCAAAGATGACCTCTGAAATATCTTTTGGCATTAGTCATATGTAGAAGGAAAAAATACTAAATTTAAACAGAAAGGGCAGGTCAGTGTCAAAATGAACAGGTCATCAGCAACCATATGGTGAGGCACTGCAGTATAATTTCTTTGTATACATGTGCCACTAGATCAATATCATCCAGCAAAGTTGCTGATTTAAGAAGCAAGAAAGATTTACCATGATTTACAAATTCAGAAGGTGCATTTGTGCTACTAGAGCTACCATGCGGATCAAGGGTCTGGTTGAGTGTGCTAATTGATGACATGCTTCCCTGTGACTGAACTGCACTGTTGTCCATGTCACAAGTGCTGCTGGTCCAAAAATCCTCTGATATGCTAGGTTTTTTCACCGTCTGGTCTTGTAATTTTGATTCCTTTGATGCTTTATCGACTGAGGTAATTAATGTGGGTTTCTTGTAGCGTCCAAGACAACCACTGTTCTGTTGCAAATACATACAATCATATAACTGTTAAATACCAGCCGCTATGAAGAATAGAAGTCAATATGATACATATGCAGATAAAAGATACAAAATACAACTAAAATTACACTATTAATTGAAAATGAAGAGAGAAGAAGGCATATAAGCTAGACACATATCTCCATATGGTTAAACACGGATGAAAACATTGCACCTTCATCAACTCTTTTAAAGTACTCATGCTGTAACTTATGTATGCTGGATATGCAGGAGCTTTTAGCGACTTCTCAGTATTCAGAGGAGAAGAAAACACAAGAGGAAGAAGACCTTGAATGTGCAAGATCCCAAAAACACAATTGCAGAAGGTACTTTCACCTTAAGCTTGTGGATGACGTAACTAAGTCTCAGATACGCTAAAATCGAGGATAATGATGTTGTAAATTTCTGATATCTGTGACAATTTTCAGTGCTCATTTTCTCTCATTGTCAATTTTATCACATACTTTACAACTGAAAGCAACTGTATTTAGGGATACGAATCATGCCAAGACAACAAATCCACATATTTGACAACAAGTACAAGTAGCACTGTTTTGAAGTTGAAAAAATAACACAAGACACACTGCACAGACATTTTCAAGATTATTAGGCAATGCTATTTAAGCATCCATTTTTGAGATTGATCTTGAACCATCAAGTTACAGAATAACAGAATCTCATTCTGAACACATTTTAGATGACACTTAAAACTAAAAATAAAGGAAATTTTATTAGATTTAGAGTGTGGATGTATCACAACTCACTCTACCACATGCCTAGAGCTCGATTTATGCATTTCAATTGAACGGTCTAAGCCTAAAGTGGCACTTTACCTAGATGATTTATCCAAATAATAAGCATGGTAAGAATTGGATAAAATGAAGTTTAAAACTTACAAGAATATTGTCAAGATTCAGACACAAATTTGCTCCAACAAGAGGAATGCAACAAATTTGTGAAAGTTTTCTCGCTCACCCAGACCATCCACTGCCCAATCAAGCCTATGTCTAGTGCTACAATAAGTCAGTAACTTGGCAATGCCTCAAGGAAACCTAACAACTAGGCATTAGGCAGCCAGCCTAATGTCCTAGCATAGTCTTACTTGTTTTTACTTTGTCTTGAAAGTGCCCCAGCTGATGGAATACACTAAAGTGGTACAGACCAAGAAATTAATAGTAAAAACCTATGTAGCACGGACACAGACACTGAAAAACGAGATTTATAAAAAATATAGGACACGGACACGAGGGGAAAACGTGTAAATATTAAAAATATAGGAGTAAATTTATAAACAAATAAATATAAAAAATATAATTGCAAGTTATTATTTTTATATGAATTAAATAAAAATGACATACAATCAAATATATTGAGCAATGATTGGTGTCACATATAAATTTTAGGTTTTATAGAAAGAAAAAATATGTTTTTAACTTAAATAAATGTGTTTATAATTTTTTAAAAATTATAAAATGTACCCAGGACGTTTCGTGCCGATGTCCGACGAGTGTCGGAAACACAACACGCTATGTAGTTGAAGTGTTCGTGATTTAATGGTAAAAACTAAAGAATGTGGTGTTAATAATCACTAGGAGCGGCAGGTAGGCAGCTTTGGGCAACTGTTTCAGCAGGTCCACATGGGCTCCCCCAACCATGTTTCAGGTAAGCTCCAAAGTCAATGGTCTATGCATAGCAGGTTTAAAAAAAAAATACAAATAAATAAATCATAACGAGTAATAGCAGTATGAAAAAAGTGCTCAAACCAGTCTGCGAAACAGGCTGTAATTTGATGGCTAGAATATCCCCCTAAAAGTACTTTCAGGTCCTATAATAAGCTATTCAAATTGTGCTACCAAAAAAAGGAAATATAAAAGGTCCAAAATCATCTAATTCAAATGTCACCCGCAAATTGAACATGTACAAAAGAAAACGTGAGCTTTCAGTTTGTTATAATTACCACATGTCAATTTTCATGGAGATAAATTCTTGCACTGAAGTTCCCAGTCCTGACCAATAGATAAATCCTTTCTTGCAATTTTTCTATTTGTTAAAAACATGAAAAAATATAAACTATATCAAGTAATGGCATACATCTGTAGCCTTACAACTACTCAGTTAACAGATTTACCAGTCACGCAAGCAAGGACTTGTAAATCCATTACGAAGGTATCCGGAAACAGATCTCAAAGATGAATATTAAAGAAAAGAATAACAAGATAAAGATTGTCAAAAACATTCAGGAATCTAACTATAGTGTCTCTTATCTCAGTCCTATTGTCCTTAAAGACACTGGAATTTCATGCGATGTTTGCCTAGAAAAGGTAACTAAACCAACTACATTTCTTAAAGATGTGCTCTGATATTATGAATCCCATAATGAGCTAAGACTGCTAAGCTAAGTTAGTCCCCGCCTAAAAGACCAAAATGCAGTAAACATAAAACAATAAAATCCATTACTACTCCTTTCAACAATTTTATCGATAAGCGAACAGAGCGCAGAATTGAAGATAAAATTTCCTCTCTCCTCTTTCTTTTTGGCTAAATTAGAAAAAGGGGGCTTTTTGGACAACCAAACAAAGTTAATTAGCTCAGTTAATTACAGCTCATGAAGAAAAGAAGCATATAGAGTGAAATTGATAATCAAAAGATCATAAAATCCCATAAAAACGTGAACCCACTAGTAAACTACCGAAATAATTCCAAACCAGGAAGAAGAAGCAGAAAACGTACCCCATACATGCAGTAGAACAAGAAGAGGCAGGCTTAATCAGATCTTGCAGAATGGTTTTTTCTTGCAAAAGAAAGCAAATTTAATCGGAATCCAGCTCCAGAAGAGAAAGACCGGAGAGCCCTTTAAAGAAGAAACAGAAAGTAAGGATTAAAACAAAAATGGAGAGTTTCCCTATGAATTGGATTTTGCTTATTCTTTTGCTCACTCTGTTTTAATTTTGTTTGTTGGCTTTTATTACCCTCCCTTCTCTGATGAAATTGGAATGAGCGCCTAACTCATTTGGGCTGCCCTTTTGGTTTTTCCTCCTTATTTGGATAATTCGTTATTATTTTTTCTTTCTTCTTTTGATGACTTTTTTTTAAATAAAAGAAATTATTTATTCAATTAATTAAGTATCTTAGTTGAAAATTTATTTAATTCATTTTTTAATAATTAAATTTGTTCAACTGGCTTTCTTAATTATTTTTAAAATAGATATTAATGTTGAGCTAATTTGATCTATTTTTATAATATACTTAGAGGTTATTAACAACAGTTTATAATTTGTGAACAATAATTAAGATAATCACTTTAAACAATTTTAATTAGTCATTACTATAAACACTTAGCATTTAATAAATATATGTTAAATTATTAAATTTTTTATTAAGTGACTAAATAAGTTTAAAATTGATAATTAAAGAAGTCAATTAAAATTAATTGATGCATTCAATTGAAAAAATCCCAAAGTTTATGACCGATATATGTTTTTTTTTCCCTCCCTATTTTATTCAAGAAAACATTCATTATTTAAAAAGTGATAAATTATATAATTTCCTCCATATTATATATATATATATATTTTCAATTAGCAAATTTTTGAGATGTAGGCCTTTAAGCTGCTTTCCTTGTGAAGAAGCCCAAATGCTACCTTATCATTTATTCCGTTTTTTTGGTGGTTTATTAAATTATGTTTTTAATTAAAAAAAAAATGATCGGACTGAAAAGGAAGTATGGAATCTAATTTTATCAATATTTACTAAATTTTTTTTTATTATAATAAAATTATAATATTTTTTTTATTTTAAGAAAATCACTCAATTATATTTTCATTTAACTAAAATTATTTCTGACCAATTTTTTAATTTAGATAACCAAATAATTGATATGACAGCTAATATATTATTAGAAATATGACGTAGCAGCTATCTCGTCATCAGAAATTAGTCTGAATTGATCTTAGTAAAACAATAATATAGTTCAATGATTTTTTTGTGATGAAAATTTTTTTAATTTTACTATAATAAAAATAAAATTGAGTGATAATAGAAGAAACTAAACCAGAAATACGAGATAAATACTGACACTGAAGACAAATATAATTTAAAAAAAACATAATAAGATAAAAAATAAAAAATAATGATGAATATAACATCATTAATACAGTCGAGACTTCATAAATATTAAATTGAATTTTGATAGGAAGATTTCGATAAGCTTCTAATGTTAAAAATTATAAACACATTATAAAATCCGACGTTTCATTATCATACTTTTACTTTCAAGTAAAATAAAGATATTATGGAAAAATAAATAAATAAAGGGCACCTGTCCTTCTAGTTGTTTGAAAGCTATGGTATTCTCGATGCCACATGTCCACAATTTTCGTTTTTTAAGTATACAAAAAAAAAAATTGTTAGGTCATAATTAAAATATATATCTCATTTACTAATAAATTTTAACAATAATATAAAGTATTGAATTTAAATTTTCAACCAGACTTTTATATAAAAAAAAATTACTCAACTCTAAAAAAAAATAATTGTAAATAAAAAAAATTAAAATGCCTGACAACTTGCACATGAAATACTTTTTTTTTTTTTTTATATATCTCTCGAAAATTTTTTCTTCTGTATTTAATGATTTAAATCATTAAAATTACACAGCTTTATTTGAATTTATGAAATAAAAATTAGGAAAATTGGAAATATATATCAAAAAGAGAAAGTAGAATTATCAAGTGGAGTAGATAGGCCTAAAGAGTTGGTATTATTTTGACCCGTTGACCCAAAGAGCTGCCACTGCCACCCATGACCAACTTGCCAACTTGCCTTATGATTGCCCCGTTTCACACACGGCACGCTCCTGAAACTTGACCATCCCTATAATTATTTATATCAAATTTCTTTTTCATTCAATTATCAATTTTAAATTTATCGTTTATTAATTTAGAAATTATTTTTATATATATATAAAAAAATCATATCATTGGTTTTAGTGGTTGCCTTCATTAATTAATAACGGTGAAATTTGTTGACTCTGTTAATGGCATTTATTCATTTATAATAATCAATAATTTAACCACTTTGATCTCCGATTCGATTCGAGAGGTGTGACAAAAAAAAAAAAATTTAATCACCAAATGTCACGTATTATAATTAAATACTGCGATGCTTGCTTGGTTTGTTATTTTATTTAATTTATTATTTTGAGGAATACTTTGTTGTCTTTTGAAGAATTAAAATCATATATGTGGAAAGTGGAATTGACTTGTTTGTTTGTGCAGAATATAGGTAGACTTGTAAAATATTTGCAAAAATTAGACATCCATTCACTATTTCCTATTAATAATATATTACAGAAAAAAAAATTAATGAAAATTCAAGGCAAAAATTCAACGGCTAAAGAGTCATGAAATCAACTGATATTAGCACACGAAAACTTAATTCTTGATACTAACTTTGTCCACAATATCCCATTAAAAACCATGATTTGGACAAAGCCCCCAGTATTTACAGCTTTTTTTCTTTTTACACCCATCATAATTCATAATTTAGTAAGTTAAAAAACAAGAAAAAAGGAGAATTTGGACCCAGAACGCAACAGACAGAAAATTAGTGTGAACATTCAATTCTGTGCACACGGTCCCTTAAAATTCCGTTGTAAAGAGCAATTCTGTTAGCTGGCATTCCATGGATTTGGTTTCTGCAATTTCTGTCAATTTTTGAAGAAGAAGAAATCTCTTTCTGTAGCTTAGCAGACACAGAATTTTTCTTCTCTCTTCTGTATTCTTCTCCGTTCCTTTTTGTGTCCTTTACATTCTCTGCAAATTTCACTCGCTTCTTTTTCTTCTTCTCCTTTCTCTTTTCCTCTGCAAATCAAAATCGAGAAGCATGAATACAAATAAGCATCAAGAATCTCACAAATGAAACAAGAAACCAAGAAAAAGAAGAAAACCCATGTACCTGATAATAAGCAAGAACGAAGATTTGGAGTTGAAGATTGAGAATCGAGATTCTTGGAAACAAGAGGAAACGTTTTCTGCTTAGAAAAAGCAATAAAAAGAACAGTGCTGGAAACTGCCATGGCAGCGGCTAATACCACACCTTGAGAGCTTAAACTAAGCATAGACGACATATTAATTAGTACTGTTATAATGGATCGGTAATATAAAATCTGCAAAAGATAAGAAGAACAAGAGATTGAAAAAGAAAAGAAATTGAATTGAAGAAGGGGAAGGGGCAGAGTTGGTTGGTTGGTTGGTTGGTAACTTCGGTATGAACAGGAGTGATGGAGAAGAAGGGGAAGGTAGTCATATATATATATATATATATATATATATATAATTGTAAATGGTGGGTTCGGTTAGAATTGAAAAGGGAAAATATGATTAAAAGCTAAGGGTTAGGTTACCGTTAAATTAATTAGTTTAAAATAAAATCTGAATTTCTCTGTTTCTTTGTTATGAAATGGGGATTGGATTGGTTGTGATATTGGGTTTGTCTTGGGGTTTTTGTTTATGACCCACACGGCAAAGCTCTGTATTTAATTGATGAGAGTCAACAACCTAATATATTTAATTATTTTATTGATATTAATTAATATTAATAGAATTCACGTATATATTATTTTATAATTAGATTAATCTACCCAATATATTGAATGTATCCAAAATTTCTTCAAATATCGTTTTCCATTTCTATAAACTAAGTAAAACTGAGCTAGTCAATTCAAGCACATTATTCACAAAATTTAAATATTTATTTTTGTCATATATATTAAATTTCAAAAAAATATGAGTTAAGGCTACTATCGTGCCAACCTAATTAAAATAATTCAGTACGTTTATGATTGATGTCCTCAATCTTTTAATAAAAAAAATAAGCATAAGTTAATGAATTATTAGAGAGTGGATGAGATCAACATTAACATATTTAAGTGGAGTGGAGGGACCCTAAGTCCATAGGACAACCCGCCCATATAATTTTTCTTTTAGGTTCACTTCTTATTTGATTACAAATTAAGAAATAAATAACATAACTTTGGGTCTAGAAAGTAGAAAAAGGCAACAAATATATAAATATATTAGATTTATATATTTATTAAATAAATAATAAATATATTATTGTGTTAAAATTATAAAAATTATTTTTTATGATAAAATTATAAAGTTATTTATTTAATATAAAAATCTATTATTAGTTTGCATTTGAAAAATATGATTGAAATTTATAATGAATTTCCCCAATAGCATGACATTTCAACTATATAAATTACAATAATTCAGTTTTTTAAAAATTATTTTAGTTATAAAATAAAAATAAAAATAATTTAATATTATAAATAATTTTTTTGATACTAAATTATTACAATTTATATAATTAAAATATAAATTTACTCAAAATTTAAAAAAAAAAAATTTATTGAGAGAGCGTATGATTTTCACTAAACACAAGATAGAAGAATAAAAGATCCTGTGATCCATCACACGCGGAAACATACTAGCCTCCCAACCTCCACTTGGGCACTAACGGTTGATCACCACGTGTCCAATCAGTCGTACTAATAGATCATTTGGAAAATCAACACGTGTCCTTAAGACTAAAACTAGAAGTGCGAAACACTCTCATGTTTGCCAAGTGTCGTCGGACAAGATAACTTTTTTTTTTTTTTTGACGAGCAAGATACTTTCAATTGTACGTTATTTTTAGATGTTTCTGTCGTTTAGTCAATTTAGGCTATTTAGAAATTAGTGGTAAAAATTTAGAAAAATTGCAAATTATAATTCATTTATACTTTTTTTATTTGTTTTATTGAAAAAATATCGGATTTTAAATTCACATTCACATGTATGGTCAAATTACAATAAAATCGTAATCGATTTTTATATAACATTTCAGTGGAACGAATTTTAAATTTGAGAACCTTAAAAAAAATGTAAATTTAAGTGAAAATTATTAAAATAAGATGGCTCGATACGATCCATTATAATGAACATGCACAAACAATAATTGGAGTCCCAATAATAGTCATCATTTTCACACAAAAAAAAAAGAGAGAGAGAGAGAAAAGGGAATTATAATTTTCAAAATCAATAAAAACCATAATATTCAAATAAAAGGAAAAAAATAAACACGAATTATTCATAAATAATTATTAATTTGGTGCATCCACGTGTTTGGGGTTGTTAGTTTGAATAACTTGTGCAAATTCTCAAGTTTTCCGGGAGAGGAACAAGTTCAATGTTGCCAAACCGAATTGTACTTATTTCCTTGTGATGATACCGATACACCAATCCCACAAAATGCCAAGAATACATTCATCACCTCATTAATCGTATTTAGATTGCATATTGATAAAGATGAAAGATTAATCACCATGATATTAAATTATTAAGAGTAATCCTTCAACATTTGGAAATTATCTGGATTTGATCATAGAAAGTTATAATAGACTAGTAGTTGTTAAAATTCGGTCCTATTCCTGTTTGGCATTGGATGGCAATGAATAAAAAGAAAACAGATTTGAAGATCACATCGTCAACCAAGTAAAACGATCGAAGCATCTATTCTGATCTGGCAGAACTTGACACCTGTTTAAGGAGATTACTTAACCCGTAGGGATCATCAACTAATCAATCAGTCCTAGATTTTGGCATTCCCATTCATTACGTATTTCTTATTTGCGGCGAAACTTTAAGCCGACTAACAAGCTCATAATTGAGTCAACAGGGCATTTTAGTCACTTTGAGTGGCTGAATAAGAGGCAAGGGAAAACAAAAATACACACTTTCGGCTCAACGATTTATGGCAACATTAACACGCTATCTAGAACCATGTAAAATAATACATACATAGACCAGATTAACAGAGCTCAGAGTTCAAAACAATCAGCATTATATCACACCATAGCTCTCTAAATCCTGATAGAATCATACTGACATACAACAATACAGGAAATCATCCGCATGACATGATTTATTTTTCTGCTACAACTAGAGATATTCATATAAACTAGCTTATAAGGCAGATGATTATTCGAGAATCACGTAAACTTCCATCTAAGTGGTAAGGATAGGAGGGAGATATTCGGATTTGGCACCTAGAATACGAGCCTTGGTGTCAGGGAAGAACTCGGTACCTGGGAGTTCTGTCACTTCTCCTTCACTTGCAACCCCAACAGGATAACGGAGCAAATGACCAGGTAGATCATGTTCGAGCGACTCGCTTGAATAGAGATCCCAATATTTGTCTGAAATCTGGTTAACTTTCCTAACACAGTCCTCGTTTTCAGGATAAAGGAAGGAATCATCGAGCATGCCAATGTGTTCATACCACAATGACATACGGAAGCCATGGATCTGACCACGTGCTGGCCGCCCAGTTGACAAGTGATGCGGCTGGTAGGCTCCCATGGCTATTTCTGAATCCCTGGCACCATCCATTGATCTCTGGTTGATGTTGGCAGACCCAACAATAATGTATTCATCATCAACTGCAAAAAGCAATGTTTCAATTTCATGTAACGACGCTAAAAAGAACATGTAAGGGTCTCAAGAAACAAGAGAACACTAAAAGACCAATCGAGTAGTTTATTCTTTTTAATCAACAACCAAGAAAAGCTGATGTAAAGTTAAATTGTCACCTACCAATCATCATCTTTGCATGAACATAGATCATGAATCGCCGTGCTTCCTGTGCCCTTATATAGTCTGTATCAGGCTCTGGTTTTTCAGCAGGTTCATATTCACCACTTTTCTTCACTTCGCGGTTGCCAAGGCAGAAAAATGTTAAATAGTTCCGAGGATCCTCCTCGATGCCCTTGGCTTTAAGAGCCTGAATAACATCTTTATACATCATTTCCATTGTCCTCCTCTGCCAATCTAATATTGCCTGAACAGATCCACTCTCTGGGATACCCTCTGGCCACATTGGGACAACAACATAGACAGTGAACCTCTCCCCCGCCTCTATCTTGCTAACTATCTTAAGTGAAAGTTCCTTGGGAATTAGATGCAATGCATTAATGTCCTCTGGCTTAATACCATCAGGACTCCAACCGAAAGAACTTCCAAGGAAATACTGATTTTCAATATAAATAAACTTCTTTGCCCTTCGAATGGCATTGATATAAGCATCCTGTATACTTCGGTCAATGATGTTATCCTTTCCACTGATGAGACCGGCTCTTGCAGCATCTTCAGGTGTCTCAGGGAAACCAAATGCAGCCCCTCCATCAATGGATCTAAACAACTGGACATTCCAGGTCTCAAGGTCATCAGGATACATAACTGGAGATGGGGAAATTATGACATCTTCCAGTTCTCTCAGGTGAACAAGCAGATCTTTACCACCTTGCTTTCTCCATCTCTGCTCAAAATTAAACAAGACATCCCAGGCAATAGGTCCTTCAAGTTTTGAGTGGATGTCATGCCAAGGTTCTCTTGGACCACCCTTTTCAATAGAAGCACCAGTAAAGTTGGGCTGATGAAAATCATCATGATGTGCTGTGTCCAATGTCCTGAAAAGGGAATGGAAAGGAGTATCGTATCTCCCATCACAGAGGTCAATACCCCCAACAAAACTAACAATTCTCCTCCTCTGTGAATCTCCATTAGGCAATGCACTGTCGACCACCACAATCTTCTGGTGATGAGTGAACATGGTAGATATTTGTAAATCCTGAACTATGCTTCCACCATCATCAGGATCCCGGGGACACAAGACACAATGAACATCAGTATTCTGGAAGTAATGTTCAGTTTCCTCGTCATGTGTGGCCATGAGTCCATCCTTTTTCAATAAACCTACAGATGTTCTGTCATCCCACACGAGCATACATACCCTAACACCTTCACTTGCCTTCTTCTTTAGGAGCTCACCAAGAGTGATATCTCCTCCTGGCTTTGGCCTCCTTGAATCCCTTACCAAGGCAATTTCAGTATAAACAGACCAACCAGTGATGTAGATCAAGTGTTTTGCATTTGTAATTGCATCAAAAACATCTTCCCAACATCGGTGGGGTTCATAGTTCTTGCCTCCAGCAAGAGGAATTTTAGGAACAAACCTGTCTGGGACATGAGCATCTTGGTAAAGAGAAACCTTACATCCCAGTCTCTGTGAATAGAAGGTATAAGGTACTCCAGGAAATTTTGCACTCCTGATACCTCGGCCCCAATTACGGTCTTTGGAAACATCAAAGTACTGCAGCTTCACATGGATCTTAGAACCACTTTGAATAGGATTTTTGTCTTCATCTAATAGTTCAACCCATCTATCAACCTCTTCCCCATCTAGAAGATCTTCAACTGGTACATATGCTCTTCCAATTAAGGTAGCCCCAATAGGATTATCATCCTTCACTGTGAATATGACATTTGACGCCGAATGAGCACAGTAAATGTGAAAAGACTCGTACCATCTGGGGTTCTTTTCTTCATTTTCAAGTATCCTGGTCCTCCCAACTCTAGCCTTTTCCAGGTCAATAGTCGCATAGAGTTTGCTGACTCCTTTTCCCAGACCAACTGTCTCCTCAATGTTTTCCATGAGCTACAAAAACGTTCTTCAATAAGATAGTAGAAGCAAAGAAAACAAATAATTTATAATGAACTTTAAACTTCTGATAATATGAATGCAAGTCAAAAGAGAGTTGTAAAGAAATCTCTTGCACTAGGAGAAAAAATTCTGTATTGATGCCTTGTTGAGCAAAACAAGAGAAAATACGTTCAGCATTAAGTAAAAAGATAAAAATACTTAGCAAGAACAAGAATGCCCAGTTATCTTCACTGATATACCAAAACTGAGAAGCAATGACCAGATGATTTTAAAAAGGGAAGATATAAAAGAAAAGAAAGGAGCAAATTGAAAGAGAAAACATCTTTTCAAAGGAAAAACAGCAACAAGCATTTTAAACAGAAGACTGATTAAAGACTAACAGCTGCTGCAACTGCATCATTAATTTTTACAAGAAGCACAACCTTAATTTTTGTGGATATCTGTTTGCGCATGTGTATGTGCAAGCATGTCTAACAAAATCCAGGAGATAAAACTTTCAGCATGAAATGACACCCTTTTCAACATTGACCAAATACAAAATAACAAAATAGCTTACTGCAGAAAGAATAATAGTAAGAAATATTTATGTTAAAAGAAAAATATTCAGCATATACATTTGACATAGTGAAAAGGGTAATAGTAAGAAATTGTTTAGCGAATTGTGATTCGTGAAGAAATAGAATTTTTCTGATAGTTGTGACTGATATTTAACCAAAAATCAATATTCCATTTTTTTTAAAAAAGAATAAAAAAAATTATAATCCATCCTTTTGAGGTAGTGTACTCAACATGTCAAAAGAGAAGGCAACATTAGCAATGCTAGGTGAATGTAATTCTCTGCTCAACTTTAAATAAAGACCACTTGTGTAATTAGAAACAGCCAGTAATAAAAAAAAAATTAGAGAAATTCGTGCCAAAATATAGTATAAATATGTATTAAATCAGCGCCTGTTTTCATAAAGAAGTAGGCTATTTGAATTAACGTAGTTCACTACTTTCATTTGGCCAATGCTTGATCTTGATTAAAATTATAAACAAACACCAAGCAAGTACATGATAGAGCATTAGATACAAAAGATCTACGACAACAGTATGTTAATTAAGAGCACAGCAGATAAAACTGACAAAACCATTCTCATCACGCATTTCACAAGCTGGAGCCAGTTTATCCAGAAAATAAGTAAATAAAATGGCTACATGACTGCGATCCATCATTTTTTTTCTTAAAAAAGACAAAAAGATAATACCTTGCGAAAGAAGTGGGGACCACCCCCGGAGCGAAGCTTATCCACCTCATAGATCGTTGCATGTAAAGTTCCGTGCAACAAAATATGCGCCATTGTTCAACTGCAATCACACATTAAACGATGAATTAGCCTATATGAAGATGTAGCGATTAGATAATCAAGTTATGTACCTACACAGTAGAGTGTGTTAAAATGACAGTCTACGCTGAATAGATCAACCAGTGGATCACTCTGTTTTCCTATCTTTTTCCCCGTTTTAGGCAATCAATCAAACACAACATAGGAAACCTCAAAAGGAAAATCAAAATGAAAATGGAAAATTCAACTTTCAATTTAAACGTACCAAAAAAGGGAAAAAAAATAGGAGTAATGATGCTGAAAAAGAAAGATCAATTGAGACCAGAAACAAGCATAATTGGAGGGGGAAAAACCAAAGGAATAAGAAATTGATAAAATAGATGATAAAAAAGCAGAATCGAAATAATACAGTGGAAATGAAGAGGAACGAGAAAGAAAATAGATGAGAGACTAACCTGGATCAAGAGAAACAGAGATAGATCTGAGAATGAGAAACTCGAGAGAGGGTCAAGCACTACTTTTAATGATCTGATCCGATCTTAGCTCCGCGTGAGTGAAGAAGTATAACTATGAGCTATTTATATATTCATTGAAACTCAATGTGACCGGAAAAAGGGAGCAGAAGAGAGAGAGGAGGGAGAGTGTACGATACTGATTTGTGGGATAATTCTTAAAAGGCACACGGTGTAAGCACTCACAGTGAGAGGACGCCAATCGAAAGGGATTTTTTCCATAGCCATAAAAATTATATTGTCTTTTATTAAAAATAATAATAATAAGTACCTTAACTTTTATCAAATAAAATTTTAAAAATTTACTATTTTTTCTAATATTTGGCTAAATGCATGAGCACTTTTTGAGATTTATTTTTTAAAATTTTAATATATTATACTAATATTTTTTATAAGTTTGATCTACTATACTAATAACTCCGAATAAATAAAAATATTCTTTTTTATTATTTATATCAATTTACATAGAATAAATAATACAATTTTCAAACTTTAGATGTGTACTAGTGTATTATGTCAAGCTACATGAGTCAAATTGTATATTTTTCAAATTTTAATAGATACTAGTATATTATATCAAACTCTTATACAATTAATATAAGGAGTGTTTAATTATTTAATTAATTATCTGCAATTATTTTTAATAGTTAATATAATAATTGAAAATATTTTTAATAAATAAAAATAAAATGTAAATTAATGTTTAATAAAATATAAAGTATGATTTCAGTGTAATTTAACATTTATATAATAGGATCTATAGTTAGTTAATCAATTTCTAAATGAAAATTACGTTACCATAAAATAGAAAAAAGTATAGCAATTAAACAAAAATCTGACTTAAAATAAGTGGACATAAAAACATTACAGCATGAGAGAATGTGAGGTATTAAGTTTCCTTCAACTGTCGTAATCTGATGGTAGCTGCCTCCATTATTCTTATGATAGTTTTCTAGAAAATGTAATTTAAAAGAAAAATAACTTCTTAAAATACTAGATTGTCTGAAATCCGGTAACTGAGATTCAAAGATATTAATCCAATAATTGATATTGCAAGTTAATGAACGGTTCAGATGAAGTGTATACTCATTTAATAATTTATATGTAAGCATACCGGTACGGCATTCATAATTTTCTTATTTGTTTTGAGTTTAAAATATGAATTTTCAATCTAATCTATTAAAAAAAATATATTACAAATTTTTTATGATATTTTAAAATTATCTCTTCATGTGTAAAATTTGGAATATGAAATTTTTTAACAGCTTTCTGGTACTATGTTGATAAATCATTTTAAATGTTAATTTAAAATAAAAACAAGTGAAAAATTCAAATATATTTTAATTATCGAATTAATGATATGTATGGTATGGATCTTACAGTCCATTTGCTACGTAAGATTGTTTAATTAAGCAATATAATTAATCTCTATCAATAAATTATATATATGACTTAATAATTTTAAAAATTTATCAAATTCATAGGATAAGACTTAACTAATATATACATCCATCGTGTCTTTACTAATCTCCTCCTTATAGAATTACAAACTTATATAGTTATAAAAGTAAAAATCCTAAATTATTATTATTTTATTTTCAAGATAGCCTTAGTTTTGAATTTCAATAACTTATATAAGATAAATGATATTTAAATAATTTAATTCTTTCAACAATTAATCACATCATTTAAGCCATCATATTAAATATGTTATTACAAATTTGAATGAACTAATATAATTATTAAAATATTTTTATTAAATAAGAACTAATTAAACTAGTTATATGATTTAACAAAATTCAACATTAATAATATTTTTATGTCTTAAACAATTCACAAACCAAATACAATACATCGACGAGCAAAAATGATTTTGAATATAAACAATTTTTATTTTGAAAAGCTCGAATTTTGAAACATTTATATTTGAAAAAAAAAAAAGATTTATTTGATCGGTGGCCGGTCGAATAAGATATGGGGAAAATTATAAGCTTTTTCCACAACCAGTAAAACATGTGCGCTTTTACGAAATGTCGTATGTCAATTAACTACACAGTAGTGACTCTAGAAACTAAATGAAATTTGAAATTTATATAGTGAAATAATATTTGGATGGAGTGATTTTAGACGCAATTGTATTTGTAATTGTATGAGTTTCTTAATAGCTTTAAATTTTATTGGAATAAAAAAAATATTTTTTGTCTCATTTTTATTATTTTATCATATAATTTCATGAATGATAATACTCTAAAACATCAACCAATTCAATGATGAAATTTAATCTAAAAATTATTTGTGTTAATTTTTTCATCCAAAAACATGACATGTGAAAAAAATGTCTCCGGTTAAGCCACGGTATTAGTAGAGTTGGATAAAAATTAATTAAATGACCAAATCAAATTGATTTAATCCAATTTAAACTCAAAATTAAGGTTTATATATTTTATGAATGATTGTAGTTTTAAAATTTTTATAAACTGATTTTTTTTTATTCTCATAACCAAACCAAATCAATAATATATATATATTAAAAATAAAAATAATTTAATTTAATTATACTTGTTAAAATATTAGGATCAAATGTTACCTTTTAATGAATACATTGTGATTGAATAAGAATTACTTTATTAATTTATATTTTAAAATTTTAAAAGTTAAAATTTTTATTTTTTAGATGATTTTTATATTGTTATTTTGATTGTGATTTAAATTAATTTTTATTCAATTTTTATTTTGTCCATTATTTTATTTATTAAATCCATAAAACCCAATTTAAATAGTATTGATTTTAATATTTTTAGTTGATTTAGTTTCAAACTATAAATACTCTTAAACTGGAATTGTTATACTTATATTATACTCACGAATGTATGTAGATACATGAACTAAAAACTCATCGGCACATATTTGAACTTCTTATTTTTATATTTTAAATTTAAACTTATGTGTAAATACTTAGATAATGTTTAAAATTACTGTTTAATATTTTAAAAGTAAATTTAAAATTTTTTTATTTAATTAATTGATTTTGTTAATTTTTTAAAAATATATTTATTAACATGTTTCTACCAAAATAAGTTATCAAAACTTAGAAAAATAAAAAAAATATATACTTTTTTTCAAACTCCATCTCAAACATGCCTTTATTAATTGAGAAATACTGGTTGTCATAATATTTTTTATCCCAATTAACATAAAATATTTATATTTTTAATATAAAATGAATAAAATAAATTATTAAATGGATAGAGTATAAATATTTTATAATAATTAGGACAAATTGGGACAAGCATTTTCCTTATTAATTAATAATTTGTCCTTATACGGCCAGAGTATCACCATCCCCTTATAAATAAAAATTGTAAAGTGACATGATAATTACAAAATGACTTATATGAGTAAATTGTAAACTTATAAATAGTTAAAGAGGAGAGAGAAAATTTATAATAAATAAAAAATTATGGTGGATCCCACTTGTATTATTTAATAATAAAATAAAAAATATATTATTAATTAATATATAATTAATTAAGGTTATACAACTAATATAATATTAACTTAAATAATTTAAAATAATTAATAAAATTAAGTATAATGAAAAATATTATTATATTTATTAATATAATAAATATATAATTTGTATTAATTAATTTAAAATAACTTTAAAATATAATTATGTGTTTTAACTAAAATAAATATAATAAATATAGATTAATATTTTTTATGCATTTGATACAAGAACAATAATATTATTATTAATATTATTTAATTTTCATTAAATTTTATAATTTTTTTGCAATTTTTTAATGTTAATATATTTAATAATAAAATCTAAGTTATTTAATTAATAAAAAATATAATATTTTAATTATTAATAGTGAATATAATAAATTAAAATAATAATTAGATTTTATAAATTAAAAATTATATTACAATGGAATGTGTAGTTGAAATTTTATTAATGTGATAACGAATCCATTATTTATAATTGCAAATTTTTTTTTTTATATAATGATGCTTTTAGTGTAATTACACTGTATTCCGACGTCATGTCAAAGTTGGCCCAACAAAAGATTGCCGACAGATGATGGTGGCCAACTATAAAAAACTAGCGGCCTTGATGAGAGTGGAAGTCCCATCAGGACCGTTGACGTGTTTGTGGAGAGGAGAAGGATTTCATAATTCATTTATGATGTCCAGCTTTGCATAAGAAAAAAAAAAAAATAATAGAAACTCTAGCCAATAGGATTTTGCCATCTGACCATATGGTAGTTTAAGTGCAAGACGCATTACTTTAATTCAGTTCAAGAGGGTGTCTTGTGATATTCTATCGTAATAAGATGTTTTTATTTTATTATATTTAAAAGAATAAAAAATAAAATAATGAAATGATTTATTGTAATAAAAGAGTTCATAAGATGTAATCGCCGCTGCTAATCAACGGGCTGGGCTACATTAAATCGTAGGATGCAAGTACAATGGGCTGGGCTACTATTAAAACGGTTTTGATCACAGTCATGGGCTCCTGGGTTCAATTTCGTTTGTATGTCCTCTCCGTTGACAATATTTAAAGATTTGACCTTTTTTTTTCCGAGCTCTACAGGTTTATAGAATATGACTAATCCGGTTCGATTTAACTGTTTGTCCACCATAAAGTAGAGTTAAATTTCAGTATATGTTCTTAATTGATTGATTGAGGATACTTGTAGTCTAAAAAAATCACTGTAGAAAAACAAAGGTTAGAGCATCCTAACAATTTTTCTATTTCGTTCTTTACCTATCTCATACTATAAAATTTATGTTATCTCTTATCAGATTTAAAAGTTATAAGAGTTTATAAGTAATATTTTATTATTTTTCTTTCAATTCTTTTGTTATTTTCTCTATTTTCTTCTTTTTTTTACTCTCTTTCTTTCTTCATTTTTTTAGATAGTTTTATTAATAAAAAATTAAAATAGAGAGTAAAATAAATAATATTTTTAGAGTGCATACAATTTTCAAGACAAATTAAAATAGATAATTAATTTTTTATAATATAATAAATAGTAAAATATGAAGCACTATTGGGAATGTTCTAAGATAAACATCAATTTCAACTCGAGCACCAATTAAGTAGTAATATATATAAATAAAAAAAAAAGTACAATTGAAAGAGACTACATATAAATGTACCTTAATCATCCCAAACAGAATAACTCCTCAACCTTACATATCATGTTAATTACTTATACATGTCCATGGTTCATATGTATGGTGGGGTTTTACGGGCTTTAAATGCCATCAAAATAAGGTAGATATAATAAATTTAATTTTCTATAAAATTGTTTATAAAAAAAAATATACCTTAATTAAAATTGAATTATTGATGAATAGCATTAATGCCAAGAGCAGCTATACATATATATTGGCAATTTCGTTTGTTGATAGGCAAATAAAATCACCCATTAACATTATTTTGGTGGCTGGTTGGTTGCTCTTTAATTGATTCATTTTACTAAGACACAGGATTTTTACTAAATTAAATTGATATTATAATACAAAAGATTTGTTCTAGATACTTCGTGATTAACATTTATATTGTTTGGCCCCAAAAGATTTATGCTTGATACTCATTTAAATTTACATGGTCCTTGCTTAACTAATCATAATTTAATGATAATTAAACATATATATGTATATATAGTGGTAGACAGCACACACACCTATGCCTCATTATAGCATATTAAGAAACCTAAATTATCATGAGTAAAATTTTGATGATTTTGTGATAGAATGAAAACCAAAAATTTTCTCATTTACACGTACCTAATTAGAAAATGAAAATGAAAATGAAAAAAATCTGGGAGGTGAAATTCATCCAGCAATGCCAATCACAGAGTCAGCATCTTCTAAAAATTTATGTATTGTCAGAAAAAGCTGTGATAGTGGGCATTTATTATTTGGGCCTATGTCCTAAGATCTTTTCTCTCCCAATTAATAAAATTAACTAATTCAATCACATAATAATATATATTTAATTATTTTATTTATATTTTTATTATAATAAATAAAATAAAATAATTAAATTGAATTGATTTATAAATAATATATTATATAATTTATAATATATTAATTAATTTATGTATTATTCAAAAACAAATACCGCAGAAAGTTTTATAAATTAAGTTAATTCCATATAATTACACATCACATATGCTTGCGATTGATTTGATGAGTACTCATATACTTTCGTCTCAGTTGACTTAGAGTATTAATTCACGAGCGGCGGCAATTAAAGCCAACCTCTTGTCGGTCATTTATCTGATTTGGAACAATTGTGTCCACGAAAATTAGAAGGAAATCAGAGGGAAAAACAAATTGAAATTATTTCATTTCTTAAGTATTTAAGAAAACATAAGAATCAACTTTTGTGTCTACTTCTGGTATTTGCAATTCAAAATTTGACATTGGCATTTCAATTTGCTCAGGTATACATTAGGGATTAGGCAGATACATCAGTCACTATTATATTATATCATTATCTTGTACCTTAAAAAAAAAAAAAAGGGAAGTCAATATCACTGCCATATATAATTGGCAATAACTTATAATTATTGTTAAGGGTAGGGGCACTCTCTCTAAATATTAATTACAACATTATAGTAATTCTTTAAATTCAGCAATAAAATTTTACTGTAATTATATATATATATAATGATAATTTCTTTTTTTTTAAAAAAAAAAAACCTACAAAAGGGTAATGGGTCACTCCGTATCTCTTTGCAGTACTCCAAACAAGTTGGTAATTTTAACATGATGAGGAAGGAAATCAGTTGATATGGCTTCCAAATCACCAATTAATTGTATCTTTGATTAACTCGTACAGAAAAAAAATTATTCACACTCTGTAACGTATATACGTGTAAAATGCAGAGTATGTATCACATCACATGGCCAATTTGATGATACATAAAACAAGCACTTTCTGACTGCTACGGCAGATACAGGCGAAGTGCCATTGTTGAAGCATGGAAAAGGTAATTCCATTTTTCAGATAAAATAAAATAATTGTCCAAGGTACGTACATGTCAAAGTAAATAAATTTACTATATATATAAAAAGGTCCGATCAGTACGTAAAATTACTATCTGGGTATATATACAAATGAATAAATTGAGATATTTTTTAGTTTGCTGTGTTAAAAGAAAGTAATTAAAAATTTGAGATTGTTTATGGAAAATTTTTAAATTTGTAATAGTTTAAACAATAATTTCAGATTTGTAGTAATTGACTGGTGTGCTCGCTAGTTCAGCGGCAAGATGCGCTACTTCATGTCTACGTGGCATAAATGCATGTGATTTGTTACTTTATTTGATTTATTTATTAAATTTTGTTAATTATTTTTTAGAAAAATAAGGATATAATTTATAAATTAAAGTTTGATAAATTATATTTTGTAATAGTTAATGGAAATTAAGTAAATAAATTAAATTAATAAATTATAAATTAAAGCATTTAGAATTTAATGATACATTATGCAAAATTTAGGAAATAATAATTTCTAAAACTTTTGAAAGATAAAAAATATAGAGAAAATTTATAAAATTTATAAAAGTGGTCTAATAGCAAGTTTTGTTGGCACATCATTTGCTCTAAAAGTTAATCCACATTATTATTATTGCATGACCATTAATTGTTAATTAAATTTTAATTATTTATTTTTTTAAAAAATAAAGACATAATTTATAAATTTAAAAAATTGAAATTTATAGAAAAAAAATCTTAATTCAAATTTATCACTGAAATAAAAAAAATACAAACTTTATGAGAGTTTTTCGTGCAAAAAACTAAAACAAAAAAAAATTGAAAGAACAAAGAAAACTTGAAAGAGCATAAAAGAAAGAAAGAAGGAAAAAAAAAATTCTCCAATAAGAGACACTGAACACTCACCTATTTATTTTACGGGTCTGATCAATTCTTAAGCCTTTTGAAAAAAATAAAATCAGAAGATTCCTGAAAAGCAGAAAAGCGATGTGTCAAGTGGCTGAATTGGCGCATGTCAGTCACGTGGTGTGTGCACTACTCTAAATAGCGCACTGCATAATAGTCATTTAAAATGACACACGCTTTCTTCTTTCTTTTAAACCTATTATAAATTTATAAATTTGTTTGATATTTACGTGTAAATAAAATTTTTAATTATCTTCATTTAGGAAATATTCCAAATAAATTTGGAAGTAACTTCTGTGAAGGCGCAGAGATGATAATATAAACCCACATAGAAATAGTACCGGAACTACAAAACTGCGCTGTATATGTTGCTCAATAATGGCGTTCATAAGCTGCCAAAGTATATATCCTATAACTAGCACTAGTACCACTAATATTGGACCTCTTATGTGTGTTAGTTATAGGATTAGTCTATATATTAATTCTTTATATGCATATATATATATACACACGTCATGACTGCAGCCACTGAGAACAGATGGATTAACTTGGTCTGCCTTCCCTGTAACTCTGACTCTCTTCTCGGGGGACACAGAAAAATGGTACAGTCAAAGAAGTTCAGAGGTGTCAGGCAACGTCATTGGGGCTCCTGGGTCTCTGAGATTCGTCATCCTCTTCTGTATTATTCACCAACTACCATCTGCTGTTGTTCTTTTTGCTTCCTCTCTTCTGATCTCTCTCTCTCTCTATATAGTTTATTAACAGTTTTTATGGTGTTTGTTTTGTGATTTTATATATATATATATATGAAGAAAGAGAAGGGTGTGGCTAGGAACGTTTGATACTGCGGAAGAGGCAGCGAAAGCATATGATGAAGCAGCGGTGATAATGAGTGGACGAAATGCCAAAACCAACTTTCCTGTGCAGACAAATCAAGAAGGCAGCAGCAGCGACAAGTCTTCTTCGTCTTCCTCTTCTTCTTCAAGTGCGTTGTCTTCTCTGCTCAGCAAGAAACTCAAGAAATGTTGCCAAACTCTATCGCCTTCTCTAACTTGCCTGAAGCTCGACACTGAAAACTGCCATATCGGAGTATGGCAAAAGGGTGCAGGGCCACGCTCCGGATCCAATTGGGTTATGATAGTTGAGCTTGGAAAGAAAGATGAACAAGCCCCACCCCAAGAATTGCCCACAGACATGTTAGGCCAAGAAGAAGAAGGTGATAATGGTAACAATATGGGTGATCATGGGTTGGATGAAGAGCAGAGAATTGCCTTGCAGATGATTGAGGAATTACTCAATAGGAATTGAATAACTATATATATATATATATTCTAATACATGCATGGCCATTGTATCAACATCTGCACTAACATGTCTTTTTCCCAAATCAATTAACTTGGGAGTTCTATGTTGCTTTTAATTAAGTTCATTTAGGTGGTAGTACTAATATTGATATTTAAGATATTCAGTTAATTAATTTAATTATAATTTGTCATATATATTAATTATATTGACAAGGTATTTCGTTATTTTGCATATATTTGCTAGTGTTGATGTACTATATATATTTGATAAGGAATGTGGAAGAAATAAAATTGTTTTTCTTTTTTTTTTTGTGATTTTATGTATATATACGTTCGATCTTTTAGATGTGTATATGAATAATATATGGAACATTAGTATAATATTGATCGATTTAATTGCCTTTAAAGGAAATAGAAAAAGGTGAAATGATTATTGATGGGGATTTGAGCAGAAAATTTAGTTGTTGTTAGAGGAAAAGTGTGTTTGCAAATTGGATTGTGCTCCTAGCCCAACATTCTGTGATCTTTGATAATGATATATTGATGTTAACACCAAATTAATACACAATATAATTAAATGTTGCAAATGGTTAAATTGACTATGACAACTTACTTTTTTTTCCCTCTAAATTATTAATTCAAACAAACTTTAGATGTGTTAGATAATAAAAATAAAATAATTAAATATATATTATTGTATAAACGAGTAAGTTTACATATATGACTTAGTAAATTCGTTTTATATAAAATTTTTTTTAAATCTTAATATCTTATTGATATCTAGTCACATCATTACTTCTTCAATTAATTTTATATCTATCAACTTATGTATTATTCGTGGCAGTTCTAATTAATTAATATAAAATTTCTATTCCACACTATAAATACTATTTATTTAAACACATTGATATGAGAGGATGTTGGATTACAATAAATTGATAAAACAATAGTCAGTTCAATAGCTTCAGCGGCTCCAATATAACAAAAAAATTGATATATATATATATATATATTAATTGCCTCTATAGAAATATTAGAAAAATGTTGAGAAATTTATATCAATGGAATTCAGTATATGAAATTTATATTAAATCAACAATATACATAAAAGAAGAATTATCAAAAGGGAATAAAATAAAATGAGATGGAAACAATTTATTACCTCCATGTAATTAAATTAATTTGTGGGTCACATATCACACTCAAACTTTGCTAATAATAATTATTTTTTCATTCATTCATTTTATTGGAAGGCGGTGCTACTATTTTTGGCAGATTTTTGAATTTTTTTTTTTTAAACTGGAACTCAGCAGATTGTGAAATAATTAATATTGGTCTTTGATGGCGATTTTAATGGCTACAAGGTTAGGTGTTTCTTATTTCTCTTTAATTTAATTTGTCTCAGGTTTTTCATTTTTGTTAATTTCCCATTTAGTGCTTAATTGAATCACGAGTATTCATAATTTTTTGATAAAATTTCAGTATTATTAATTAAAGTTCAAATTTACTGTATTTATAATAATTTGAAGGTACGATATCTCAGTATCAATATGTTAAAACTAATTATAATCATTAGGATTTAATTCTGCTACAATTATATATCTTCATAATTTATCTGGAGTATTTAGTGTGTTATCAATTAAAATATTATTTAATATATTTTCTATTTCTCTTTTTAATTCTCAAATTATATCATTTCTCTAATACGTAAGTGTGAGTATGAATGCAACCCATAAATAAAGTGCAGTTTTAGTTTGGAGCCTACATAAAGTACGGTTGGAGTGCAAGTTCGTTAGGAAAATTCAAAGCATTCACCAAATATTCTATGTCATGTCATTGTTTATGTACTCTACACAAATTCACAATACTATTTGATATTAAATTACTCTTGTGCTATGTTTGCTTCATTTAATAGACCAGTGTGAATATGATTATAATTTTTAAAAGATATTCATAAAATAACTATTAATCCCAAATAATCATTATTTCATGCTTTGTTTCATAAATTTATAATTTGATATGCTATATATTAATAAGTAGAGTGGTGGTAGATGAATGAGTAATGATAAATAAGTAGTGGTGGCAGTGGTAGGAAGTATTATTCTCGGAGTTATTGAACAATTATTTTTTACTTTACCAGTAAAAATGTGTATTCCAAGAATAAGAATTCATTATTTAATTAAATTTGATCAAAACATGAAATAACTACTATAATTTTTGCCTATTCCGTGAATCAAATATGGTTTTAGTACTTATTACTCTCTACATTAATATTTTATGATAATTAAATTTTACCTTTTTATATAGTGTTGTTTATACCATATTTTTAAACTTTTTATAAATATATTAAATAAAAAATTAATAAAACTCCAATCCGACCCGTCCAATTGTGATCCAATTCACAGTCTAGTTCCAATTTTGAGATTTTATGTTACAAAATTAAAAATTAAAGAATTTTCTGTAACACATTAAAGAATATTATAAGTGTAATTTACATATAGTTTTCCCTTTGGTGGAAAAAAAAATGGAGTCGATGTATAAAATTTCACAGGATTAACAGCTTGCAATTTGTGGGGCTCCAATAAATAAATAAATGAAAGTATGGGGATATTACCGAAAATTCATGATTAAATGGGCGGTTTTCAAATTGGGGAAGTTATTCCGGTCTCTCTTCGAAGCAGAAAACATAACAGAAAGGAAAGGAAAAGAGACCCAAAATCACGATACTTGCAGTATTGTTTGCAAATGTGGAAGGCAACATCTTGATTGAACGGTACGCATGTCCCATAATCACACGCATCTTTCTTGATGCGTCTTCCTGAAATTAGATCAATATCATCCTGCTTTTGAGCTGCTTCTTTCTTGTTCTCGGTTTTTATTTTTCTTTTAAATTTTGATAGGATTCTCTTGATTTTGGGAAACCTCTGGTCTAGGTGTGTTAGATCTTATGGGTTTGGATGTTGTTAAATTTCAGTTATACTTATGCTCAGAAATTTCAGTAATATTACTTTGTTGAATATTAGTAGTGATTTTATATGTCATGATCCTATTTACTGCTTTTGAGCGGGGAGAAAATGCAGTTGTTTTGATTGAACTTTATGAAGATTCAAATGACTTCTTAATTCTTGTTGATTATTTTCACATGTATGATTCCCTGAAGGCTAATGATCAGGACTATTTTCAGTTGTCATCAAGACCCTATTTTCAGTAGAAAAGATTAACACAGACATAGTTTTGAGTTTACTTTTTAGCTATGTAAAGATCAAATGCTTGAGAAATAATCCCCCCTTTTGCTGCATTATCTAGTGGGTTTGTAGTACTGCTTATAAGAGGAATTGTTCAAAAGTTGTTTCGAAGTGTTTATCTGTTCATCTTATTGCAGTTTTAGTGGAGTTCCAGCTGAGGAACGGCTGCACTGGAGATCTTTCTTGGTTAAACTGGGGGCAGATAATCTTAAAGGTGTAAAAAATGAAGAGCTTCTTGTTGCTTCCCACAAGTATGTTACTTCTGTTTTTTTGAGAGAAAGGTATCTTGTTAGTGCAGTTCACCACCAAACTGTTTTTTGGTAATTTGCATATTTATATATGGCCTCTTAAATCTTAACACAACACAGATCTTATCTACTACAATTCTGTTTAAGTTGTCTGATCAATAGTTTCCAGAGTCCAAGTTTCCGTCCATCTAGAGCTGTTAATGTTTGGTTCTATCTTCATTAACTTTGTTGATGACCAAGTCTATACCTTGAAAACTGCCTTAGAAAGCTAACTAACTTGTCATGTGTGAAAAATTTCCGTTAAAGTAATGTGAGTTGCAATATAAAAGCTGTATAACATTCAAACTGCAAGACCACAGTGCCTATTTCTTCACCAAAAATGTTTTTTTCCCATCCTATGAATTATTTAATGTTTTTATTTTTTATTTTTATCTTACCAGGTCCGTTTATATTGTATATACTGTGCTTGGGGATGTCAGCATTTTTGTTGTTGGCAAGGACGAGTACGATGAACTTGCATGTGAGTATGTATGTATATTACTTATTTTAACTATTTTGTACTTCTTTATGCAAAGATGGGAAGCTGATTAAGCTTATAGAGTCTTGACTTACAGTTTCTGGCATGCTGTGAGGACCAGGCTCAGCTTCTGTAATGAGATCTTGCTACCCTGTCATCTTTCACACCCTGCAACTGAAACTTGGGTTTTACTAAGAAATTAGGGAATAATTGAACCTTTGATTCCTGAGAAATTGTGGTTGTTACTATTTGGCCTGCAATATAGAAATTATAAAAACAGGATGAGTGGCAAGGTGTTTGAGAGTTGGTTGATACTGTTGATTGTATTACTAATTTCCGAGCTTTCCTTTTTAATTTTTCCTGGATGGTTTTTCTCTAGTGGCAGAAGTCATTTTTGCTATTACCTCATCTGTAAAGGATGTATGTGGGAAGCCTCCGACAGAGCGCATTTTCCTTGGCAAATATGGAAGAATATGCTTGTGCCTGGATGAAATTGTTTGGAAGGTAGAGATGCTAATTAAAAATTTTTTAGCGTTTGTTTGCCACCGAGAATGAAACTTCTTGTTCAAATGTTTCGGAATTTTTATGACCGGTCAAGTCAAATCTATCTTAAAAAAAAGAAGTTCCTATTACTTCTAATCAATATATTGAAGATGGTAGAACTGCGTGTTTTTTCCTTTTTGTCATACCCATAACTAAATAACGTGAAAGCTACACATCATAATTTCTAACTGCTTTTTGAGCAAAATATTGAGGATGGTACTTTTCTAAAATAGTTAATAATGGACATCGCATAGATCTTTTGAGTAATAAATAAGAAACCAGACGTTTTCTAATCTATTTTTGGATGATTTCTTCACCTTCAGATGTCTGTGATAATGCTAAATGCATAAGTTTCTGAATTTGTCTAATGGCTGCTGTGCATATCTTGATCTCATATTTGGCTTGAAGCATGTGGTTAATGCTATCGCTTGGCATTATGTCATATTATGTATGGTAGCACAGGCTTCATAAACTTCATCATGACTTGATCTCACATTTGATCGGAACACATACATGTGGAGCAGATGCAGCTTCTTCTAGTGGAAGTTCTAGTGTTGCTATTTTAGTGACATGGCAATCATAATGTAACCTTGTGTGGCATCTTCGCATTTTTGCTGCTGTCACCTGCTAGACAAATATGGTTTTTGCTGCTTGCTACTTCTTGCATCTTCGAATACTAAGTTTCTTTTCCACTTTTGTAAAGGGATTGCTTGAGAATACTGACAAAGATAGAATAAGAAGACTGATGAGATTGAAACCTCCAACAGAGTTCTGAGTCCAAAGCTGCTTTCAGTAACCAGCCGAATGGATATGTCATACAGTAATTTGTGTTACATGGAAAGCATGCCAGACTTTTACCGTCTCCACACAATTGTGATTGTTATTGATCTACCCTGTACTTTCTTTTGCTTTTAGTGGAGGCTGAGCATGTTGTTTTCCTCTCTGATGAAAGTTAAATTTTGTATTAATATAGCTATGCTCACTGCTTTATTTGGAAAATTCAAATCATGTCTTCTATTAGCAAACTAAGTTCTCACTGAAACAAGGGCAAATCAGGTTATTGTTCAACGTTATTTCATGAATCATCAGGGCAACGGGCAGAGCTTATGTCAATCTTATTTCAAGAACATAAGAAAATTATTTTGAAAATCAAATTTCATTGTAGCTCCAGATTATTGTGGACTCGATTCGTTCCTCTAATGCCGTAGAAAACAAAAGGAAACCCCCATGATAGTCTTTGTTTTGGGTTAATTTTATATATAGTCACTAAATTTAATTTTTATTGCAGTAAAATTATAAAAATTTTTTTGTCCTAAAAAAAGTTATTTAACTATATTTTTATTTCACCAAAATTATTTACGTCAGATTTTCAATAATACTTTATTTTCCACGGGTAACACTTTAGTTGTCATATTGGACTTTTAATGATCCATATATGAAAACTAGATGAAAGTGATTTTAGTACATAAAAATATAATTAACTTTTTTAGACAAAAAAAAAATTTAATAATTTTACTACAATAAGAACAAATTTCAGTAATTATTGACCCCTTGTTTCAAATAATTTCTACTAGGCGCACCGGCACAGGTTGATGTTGGCCGGTTAATTCCAAGTTATTATAGTTTGGATTTATATTCTGTGTGGCAAACTCATTTTTATTAGAAGTTCTTATTTCATTAGGTCTAAATAACTCATTTTTAATTCCAAGGCATTAGAAATTCAATTTTATTACAACTAAATAACTATATTTATATATATATAAAATAAATAACTAAAAACCATTCTTTTTCGAATTTATATAACAATAACTAACACTGATAACTTTGTTCGATAAACCAATCTTTTTCGAGTTTAGTTTTAATTTTTTTTTCTTTTTAAACTGATTTTTCCAATTTCTTTTTCAAAGGTTTGGTGGAGGGGACCTTAATTATAGTTTAAACTTATAAATTTATTATTTTATGTAATTTAAGATTCAAATATTGTATCATTTATCAAGAGTATTGTATTTTTTTTTTATATGTAAAATTCCACAAATTATTAAATACACTTAAATACATGTTGTTATATATTCTAATACGTGCTATTTTTTTTTAATTTAACTTTTTTTATTCTTCTATTTGATTTTTTTTTTAATTTTGTTTGATTTACTTTATATGATTTTTTTTATGTCGATTGTAGGTGGAAGAACGTATTTTCAGTTAATAATGTGATTTTTGTAAGAGTTTGATTTATGAGAATTCAACTAAAATTCAGTATTAAATAATAAATTTACAATTGTTAAATAACAAACCTACAATTATATATATTTTTCATATGTAAAACTCTACAAATTATTATATGCACTTAAGTGCATGTTGTTAGATGTTCCAATACATGCTTTTTTTTTTAATTTAACAAATTTAACGCCGTTTCCTCTTTTCTTCTTCTTGTATTCGATTATCCTTTTTTTTATTATTATTTTGTTTGATTTATTTTATGTGATTTTTTATGTCAATTGTAGATGGAATTACATACTTTCAGTTGATACTGCAATTTTTGTAAGAGTTTGATTTATGAAAATTCAGGTAAAATTCAATTGTTAAATAATGAACCTACAGTTGTTAAGTAATTAATGTGTAGTTGTTAAATGAAGAATGAGTATCATGAGAGCGCATGTTGATAGCTAATTTCATATTTGGTCCATGTAAAGTACGACGTGTTGGTTGTTCTCTATTCAGGGCATGAGCGTGTTGATGATTAATTTCATCTTTGAACCTACAGTTATTAAATAATAAACCTATATTTGTAAAATAATGAATCTACAATTGTTAAATAATGATTTTACAATTATAAAATAATGAATCTACATTTGTTAAATAATGTATAATTATTTAGTAATAAACCTACCGTTGTTAATTAATAAATTTATAGTTGTTTAACATTGTCTAACGGAAAACGAGAGTTAGCGTGTTTTTAATGTTGCAATACACGCGAAAACCAAATAGTGGTTAATGACGAGTCTAATACGTAATAATCACATGCCAGATACATTAATAAAAAAGTCAATTTGATTGTATTGGTTAATTAAGTTAATTTTATTATTTAATAATTTAATTTATTAGTAAATAATATTAATAATTTATTATTTATAAAACCAATTCTATTAGGACTAGATAACTATATTTTATATATAAAAAAGAAAGAAAAAATAATTTAAAAAATATTATGAAGGCATTGTAAAAAAAATTGATAAAATAATTTGTATGTAGTAAATAAATTAACGACTATAATGGACATAATTTTTATATATATTATATGATATAAGAATTAAATATCATTAGTTAACTAAAATTAATTTGTTGGCTACAATTATTATTATATAAAAATTAAATAGTAATTAATGATAAATTTTATATCTAATAATTACTTACAAAAATATGTTAATAAAAAACTTTTTTATCTATATTTTATTAGTTTGAATAAAGAAATTATTTCTCTTAAAAAAAGAAACCTTATTTGTGTTGGCCACAACTTATAAAAATATTATGTTAATAGTGGGTAATTGACATTGTGACTTTTTGAAAATGCGACACCGTATTTCTATAACAAAAGTTTGTACAAAGGCACGCGACCTCTTTGCCCCTCTCCTCCTCTGCCGCCACCCACTAACGCTGCTCACCAGTCTCTACTGAAAAACTTGTAAAGCCATATTTCGCCGTCGCAGACTCACGGTGCGCTTGTCGCAGTTGGTAGTGGAATAGGCGAATACGAGCGGTTTTCTTCCTTGCACTTTTCCTGTAGCCGAAAAGCTCATATTTTTATTTTTGGACCTCTTGTTATTCTCAGGTGAGTCCTCTCTGTACCTTTACCTACATACGATTCCTTCAATTGTTTTAAATCGATTCACTTGGATTCAACTTTGAAACTAATTAGTTGAATTAAGGAGTCTGAGTTTGCTACCAATTCAGTTGAGCTCGTGTGTTTTATGATAAAGGCTGCTTTTTGAATAGTGGTTTTTGATATAAGATTAGATGAAATTCCTTAACTTCTGATTAATAATGGTAAATTGAAACGAAAATATATCTTGTAATCACCTTTCTTGTGCTTTAATAAGCGATAAAATGCCTGTCCCGGTTACTATAATTCAATAGACACCCTTTCTCTCTACCGATGCATCCCGTTTTCATCCCTCTGCTCAGTCACCGGTAGTCGCTCTCCTCCCTCAACTCTCCCACGTCACTGAAAATTTAAGAACCTCGATCCATCTTTAATTGCGATTGCACACGTACATTTGATTTCTTCTTGTCGATTTCTAATGTATTAAATACATTCATTCTTTGTAAGTGCAATTGGGTCTTGAGCTCAATCATTTGCCAAAGAAAAAATGTATTCCAGTTTTTTATTTAAAGTTTTGTTGAAAGCAAGCGTTTATTATTTTCTTTATTTGGTTGTTATCAAAACTCAAAATGTTTGTGGAGTTTAGTCATTCTTTATAATTTCTTCGCCGGTGTTTTAGACTTTTTTTTTGGGAAATATAGGAAATTTCTTGCTTCTTGAATAATCAAATTTTGAATTTTTATTCATAAATTGGTCAGTTGGGTGAGATATTGGTGGCAAATAAGAGCTGCACTGTCTAAAAATTGTATAACAACACAACCAAATTGCGAACTGCAACTGGAGTAGGCTATGGAGTTCATAGAGAGAAAGAAACGGACAAATATCCATTACCGTTTTCAACTGAGCCTGCTGTTGATGAATCAAAATAGGCATCCAGATAAATTTCCTAATTACTTTTGAGAAACTATCTGTCAATGTGTGTGGATAATGTAGCTTGAAGTGAGTGACATGATTTGCATTTGATGTCAACTCAAGGATTAAATTCATAGAATTAATATTTCATGGTGATCACCTTATGCATTAGCTAATCAAACCAATGAATTAACTAATGTTCAATCCAATTTTTAGGTTAGATTAAAGATGATGTTTCTAATAATTAAACCCTAACATATTCATTCATAATTCAATCATTGTTGGCCAATCAATCATTAAACTAGAAATTAATTAAGTGCAATT
>CATIWF010007581.1:0-22453 GCA_949630135.1 Balakata baccata | reverse complement strand
AACTTATGAAAAGTCACTTCACACAATACAAAAACTCCTAAACATTCAAAAAATATAAAAAGAAAATCAATGTAATTATGTAGGAATCTAGTATTTAAAGCTAATGATAGTAAATTAATAGTTCGTTATAACAAACTTACAACCACCAACTTTTATCTATTGAAATAAAAATCATAACCTATCGCCTTTCAAAAGAAGCACATTTTAATGTGAAACAGACTAGTATGTAACTTTTCCTTACCTGTGATTGATGAATCGTGAAACATTTCCATACTTGGTGGCATCGATTACATATTCTCCCTGTCCTTCGATCAATCTGCTCATATCATTGGTACGAGCACTAATGACATACATATAGCTGCAACCTTGTTCACCGTATCTGGAAGACAGAAAAAGGATGTCAAAAATATAATATAAAGCTAATATAAGCTGAAAAAGAAACTGTATATTCATCATATATAACCTGCCACGCCTCTCATTTGCCTCCTGCTCATCCAAAACCTCCCCAATATACTCACACACAAATGTGCCTTGTAGGATTGGTTCACCTGCCCTGACTGCCCATCCCTGTATTTAATACAAAAAAAAGTTAATATAAAAATTATAGGAAAAATAAGTTTAATTGAAAGCATAACCTTATTATTTGTTTTGAAGATTTCCAGCTTTACTCGTAATCCATTCTGCAATATCCTATTCAGGCAGGTTTTGCTACAGCTACACATCTGATTGCACTCATAAACAAGGTAACCCTCCTGCAATAATTTTGCAAGAAAGATTGAAAACGTCAATTTCATGGGGAAAGTAACATGTCCACAGTTTCATATACACAAACACACACACACATATGATAATGAACGGGTGGAGTTAGCAAACAATCTCATCTGCTTGTCACCAGATTTGTGAATAGAATGAAACATGTGCACATTTACGTCCCTGAATTCTCCAGTGGGAGAAGCATAAGGACCAATGATCTCCAAGTAATAGACCAGCAATCTCACATAATTTATTTTCTATCAAAGGATATCTAAAGGGACCAATCTTAGATGCTTACAAGCATCAGAAATATTTGTAATTTTCTTCAAAAATATCCACATGCATACAACTTGTAACAAGGTGAACATATCACCATTGCAGAAACTCTCAAAAGAAGAACAGACTTCAAACACCTTTGCAAAAAATAGGGAAGTCCAGGGCTTCCAGCAACTAAGCTAAGATGAAGCATTGTTTGACAGGCAGTGATACATAAGCCCGGCAGCTAAAAAAGCATAAAATTTAGAATCATATTTCGTAATTATTCGAATGTCAAGAAGTTCACATCACCTCCAATATAAGGCGCCCTTTATTGTCATATGGGAACCTGCCATGCATAGATTTCCCATATATGTCTTTTGCGCCTTCATAATCATTATCAAAGAGGTATACATGATCACATCTTTCAGGAGAGCATAAAGAATGAGTGCAAGCACACCCCAATTGCAAACTCTGCAAAAAATAGGAAGGGAAGAATGAAAATATAAGCAAATGTATGCAGTTAAATGATATAAAGAAGCAATGAAATTTATAGTATACTTTTAGTTTTGGATCTCTTTTTCCAAATTGTGTCAATAGATGTTGAGGGAGAAGTTCACAAGCTATTGGTGAAAGCAATTTAGCTGATTTGTGGAGCGCATTTAGAAATCAGTGAATTATGCATGGATTTTAGGACCATGGACCAAATTGACTAGCATCAAACAAAAAGTAAATGACCCATATAAGGATACCTCAATGTCAGGATTACAAGATTGATCAAGAAATGGCCTTGTTATGTATGTAAAGGTTTCCCAGGGCATGGGGAAATTAGAAATTTGACCATCGGGAACACCTGGTAAGACATTAAGAGATGCTAGGAGGTCTTCATCTACTACACAAGCTATTGGTTTTGATTCCTTGCCAAAGCTTATATCATTGCAAATGATACTGACCTTTTGTTTAGGTCTCTCTATATAATCTTTTAAATCAATAACATAATGGCACTCATCCACTTCCCACTCATTGTTCATGTGGTTAGATGAACTCGCTGACTGTTTGCATGTAGAGCAGTTTGGAAGGGGAACCAAGGGCAACAGTAATCCTGGGTCCTTAAAACTCTTACATCCTCTAGGACAAATAAACCCATCTTGGTGCCACTGCACTCTAATGTTATGCTCACTGCATAGTCTAGCTGCCTTGAGATACAAACGTTCTGGCAATACTCCGTATTTCCCCTCCAGTGAGGCCTTTAAGCTCACCTTACAGCAAGCAGAGCGTGCAGCAGCTAAGATGTCAAGACTATTGGGCCGAGGTTTAGTCTTCTGAATCTCAGAAAACAATATATTTGCAACAGATGAGCATTGGGATTCTGCCAACCTACCAATAGCTTCTGGCTCAATTACCATAGGCTGCATGCTCAATTCCCCAGAGCTAATGGACTTCGATGCCAGGATACGTTTCTTCAAGTTAGCACTGCCCCTGTTCCGGATCTTATATGTTGCTGCTCCCAAACCTTTCTTAAATCTAGGACGGCTAAGTCTTCCAGACTTTAATCTGTAAGCATAATAACGAATACCTCTCTTCGGGGGCCGAGAGCTCAACCCATTTGGTCCCATATGAGCAGCCTGATGGTGCCGACCAAGATCAGGCAGCAAATCAAACTTCAAGCCACAAAATCTGCATATGAATTTTTGAATGCCACCAAGACTATCGAAGTTGTTTTCCACTGAAGCTGGACTACCTAGCTCAAGTTTTTGCAAAGAAACATCTCTCTCTTCGCACAGAGAGATATTCTGCTGTTGAGCTGCTTTTGGCAGCCTGAATTCGGCAGGATGGACTGAGAGGACATGCAACCATAATTCCCCAGCATTGCCAAAGTGGCTGCCACAAGGAATGCACTGGAGAAGCATGCACTGTTCCACAAATTGCACATGATGTCTCTCCTGCACATGGGTTTCCAAAAGTTTCCGGTTGGTAAATGAGTCTAGGCAAATGGCACAAGCATGACCCCTGAACAACCATTGTGCTTCCTTTTTATGATTGTTCATCCAATGGTTGCCGAGCTCTTGATCATCCAGATATACTTCTGAGCAAAATTTGCACTTAAATGATATTTCATCATCACCCAGGCTACTATCAACAGCTAACGGCAAAATAGTTGATTCTTCAATTACAGAGGAGGAAACATGTACATCTTCATCAGCAGCAAAGCTCCATATTTTTGAGAGTCTCTCTTTTTCAAGGCTGACCAACTTTAATAACAGTTCCCCAACACTGAAATCTTTAGAAGCCTCAGACAGAGCCCATTGAAGTTGAATTTCCATTGGAACTGGGTTTCTTAGGGACAAAATACTTTTGAAGAGCTTGTAGAAAAGCTCACAAGCTTTATGTAAACACAATTTTTGATCCAGAGAATGGCAATCTTTCAGAAGATCCATGAATACATCTTTTGGAATTATTCTACTTTTACCATTTCTCGCACGCTTTAGCCAGCTTGGGATGTGTTTATTACAGTATAATGAATAACGCTTTGGAGTTTCATGACAAAGGGCATTACTATCAAGGGGACTTGATCCTATGCAGTGCCACACCTCTGTGCCATTATGATCCTGAATGGAATGCTTAAGCTTTTTTGTTAACCTGTTCATTTCATGAAAGGCATCTCCATCCAGGACTGCAACAGGCTCAACTTGAAGAGGACTTTCAACTTCTCCCACTGGTACAATGGCTTTGCTGTATGTGGTTTCTGATCCTAGAATGATCTCCTCATGCTTTCTCTTAAGTATATTCTCAGGTAAATTTGAGGTGTTTGCCACATCAATTCGGGGCCTGTGTTTCTTACAAAATGAGGATCCTGGTAGAGACCGATGTTTACATCGAGTACCAAGAACAGTGGTGCCTTCACACATTGGACTATTAATTGGAGGACTTGCCTCTGCTTTAGTAGAACTGCCCATGAAACGAGACGCCAAATGGACACAGCAGTAAACATCACCATCATTTGCCCACCTAACGCACTGCCTACCCTTAGATTCAATAAAAGCAACGCACTGTCGATTCTTATTTCCAGGGTCCACGGCTTTCTTATCCATAACTCCACTTACAGGAGTCCTTTCGACATCTTTGGTCTGTATGAGCTCAGAGTTTCCAGGTTCAACTACAATTTCATCCCATCTATCAGCCACACTGCAGGGAGACTCTAAAGGAGCAGCTCTTTCTCTAAATCCTTCCTCATTAAAGAGATCCGATGCTACAGTATTGGCATTTATGCAGTCTCGATTATTGAAGAACTCAGTGTCAATTTCCACAGTCATAGTTTGAAGTGGCCTGCTTGTTTCCACATGGGAAGAATGTGGCTCCGCACGACGTATTTCAAGCTTAGGCCTCTTCCTTGAAACTTGAAGGCTCATATTTGGGGGATTGTCACAACTCCTCTGCTCTACATCCCCACTAGTAGATACAGTTTGAGATGTTGAGAACCATTTCATAACTTCTTGCTTCCAGGTTTTCCATTCAGAACCTAATGTTGGCTGCATTGGGGCATTCCAGAGAGAGTTGACTTCATTCCATAGGATAGAATCAGACAATTCCTAGGTCAAATACAAAAAGAATTATTACAAATTGCAGGATAATTATAAATAATCAGACAATTCCTAGGTCAAAGAAAAATAAGAATCATTACAACAGAGCAGGATAATTGTAAATAATCAAACAATTCCTAGGTCAAAGGAAAATAAGAATCATTATAAAGTGCAGCATAAAGATATCAAGATGACACACTAAGGATCTTTTCATTTCAAATGATCTGTGTACTAAAGTAGCAAAATGTTTACAATGGCATGCAATTGGAAGACAGGCATAGATGACTAATTTTTGCTTTTCTTCATTCAGTGCCAAAAGAAGGGCAGGCAAAGCAGATGGAAATCAAGGTCTATATAGAAGCAGCTATCCAGCCAACAGATAACATACCAATCAGCATACATAGAACTCATGATATGGGGCTAAACTGGGAAGTGACAAATTTTTTTACCAAGCCATTCTGCAAAAGGCAACATCTTTTTGTGCAGAACCATCATTTGGCCACAGGTTAAGCGACAGCAAAATATTTCTCTGTAATTCAATCAGATACTTATATTGGCAATAATGCAGCCCAGCCCTTTTAAAAAAGGTTATATCTGGGCATTTACAACTTATTGGTAGGCAGGCTAAATATACTCTCAAAATAAGGAAGACAAGAACAGCTTTCTTTTACAGTTAAGTAATTTAAAAACTTCATTTATTAATTTGCTGAACCTCTTTCTGTCCTCTGAAGAGTATCTAACTCAACATCATCCTACCTATCATATGGCATACCAGCAAACTAAATTTATAACTACAGATGATGTAACCACAGAAAATCAGAATTCTTGCACATCTAATACAGTAATAAAAGGACATTCCAGTCTTGCCAGTATGTTACGCATTAGATTGTATACACTTCATCACAACCTATGGTTATTCAAAGTGTGTAAGCTTCCATAGTTTAATGCATACCTCCTTCAGCAATTCAACAGATTCAGCACTTTGCGCAACCTGACACTGCTGTCCCCAAGAATGAAAAGAATGCTGCAGCCAATCAGAATTTATGTAGCGCTGCAATATCATCTGTTTGAAAAAGGAGGCATGGCATTACTTCATCGCAAACTATAGGAGAGAAGAATTGTTGTTGTTGTTGTTGTTGTTATTATTATTATTATATTTTTTCATTAGAATTCTAAAGGAAAATTGTTTCACAACATCATATAATTCAGTAAAATATACTGATATTTAACAGATATATCATTAATTATGAATATATTTATGATTTGTGAAACGTCTAATAGGCAATAAAATTCTTCATTAAAAATCCAAATCTTATTATATATTCTTTAAATCCAAATCTTATTATATATTCTTTACTTTATATAGCCACCAACAATAATATAAAAAAGTTAGATGTATCATCTATTGGAAAAAATATTAGCATCAACAAAAGCACATATTATTTTCAGAGTTGATACAAATAGTAATTTGTTAGTTATTACTAACTATTGCGTGTGTTACAAGCAATTGCAAGCTCACAAAAGCATTGTTTTGAGTTTCAATTGCCACAGTAGGGGAATATCACAAAGATTTCAGTTCCTATCTGAAAATATATAAAAGAGTAGGAGTTTACATTTTGAAGCTTCATAAGCATTCTTCCAAGGTCTGAGTAACCACCACAACGTGAAGTCTCCATAGCAAATTCCTTCCATACCATCACATCACGAGCAGTTTCTACCAAAGCCTACAATAGGTTTGAAAGAACAAGCATGAAAATTGCAAGACAAGGCAAAGATAGGTATAGCACAATGCATTTCCTTATTGTAATAAAATAAAAGCAAAAAGTATTTAAAGATACCTCATGATGAAATTGGTCAACAATATTCAGCATGCCAACAGCCAGTTTTTTCATTATAAATCGCCTTGCAACATTCAAATCTTTAACCATCTTTAGTCCAATTTTATGTGTTCTATATGCAATAGGCTCAGGAAATTCATTGATTGGTCGAACAAGAAGCATATCTGCCCAGGAGTAATTCCTAGTGTGTGGAAAAAATATCACAAAATATTTCTTCCGATCATGAGTTGGTTTTGCTTTCAAAGTTGATAATGGCCAGTCTGCCCTTGCACATCTTATTCCTGCCTGCCACTTTCCTCTCCACTATAATGAGAGTAGCACAGATATAACAATGTCAAAACCCAGTTAGAAGATAAGTAAATACTCTATCAAAGGCCATAAATGATTTTTTTTTCATGGATGACTAATAAAAGGGAGAGAACAGCAAAAAATAGAAACGATGTGACATGAGGAGTTAACAGATTGGCTTCAAAAGAAAGCCATTACTGTAAAACAATAAGTGAACTATTTCTCTTTCATAATGTGTAAAGAAAGCAAAGTATTTGATGAAAGGTGTTGCCTTTTGAGGAGGATAATGAACTGAATAAATGTAGTTACCTTGACCCACACTGCCACAGATTCATCTTGCTCTAGCCACTTGGGCTCTAAGACTGAAGAGACTCCATCTCTAGAGTTGCCTGGATCACTTTCAATGGTATCTACAATTACATGATAGTTATCAGAGGCTTCACAAGGTTCCATGCAATAATTCTGTACATTCAAGTCATCATCTTCAAAATCATGAAAATCTCCTGAAAATCTTTGGCTTTCCACCTGACAATCAGAATATGAAGCACTACTATGGTGTCCCTCGGAGATAGGAAGCTCATCTGCTGTCCCATGGCCATCACTTTGTCTTTCTATTTGAGGCCCTTCCACATTCACTAATAAGTCATCCACTCCACCGTCCACCATTTGTACTTGTTTTCCATCAGATTCTGCATCATAAATGAATTCTGTTCCAGGATTCTGTTGAGCACAATCTGCTTCTCCAAAATACTGAATACCAGAACAAAGAAGAACTTCAATAATTTACACTAAAATATGTACCATGTAATGTGTAAGAAACAATTAATTATTCCATAACTCATTTCCCTGTTCAAATAAAAGCTTGATCCATGGAAGAATGAGAAACATTTAAATGACACCCATAAGGTAATGCTGATTACTTAAGCAGATACAGGAAAAGCTATAATTCAACATATTACAGTTAAAAGCAACCGCTCGTAAGAAAAACAACAGATTGTTATTATGTGGTTAATCTATCTAAGTTCAGTATAACCCAAAAATTCCTCCAAGATGGGCAAAAGATAAGAAAATAACAAATAAATGCACTCCATGTTTCATCTTTTGAAGGAATATCCTATATAGAATCAAAATCTTGACACTTATAGAAGTTTAAGTTCTTTGTCCAAATCTTGAAAGTATAGTTATCCATGCTCTTCATTCTTTTGTAAGAAAAGAAGATTGCACAACAAATTCAAATTAGTCCATATCAACTAATTGAGGTTTTTTATATATTGAACATATCTAAACAAGAAGGCAAAAAGTTGCAGGTAAAAGAGTTAATAGTCACTCTACGGACTTGCACATACCAGTTACTATTCATGGTTGAAGTGTTTAAGAAAACTGTTGAAGAATTTTAGATAACAAAAATTTAGCATTTCATTTTGATAGTTGACTGAATTCCACGGTTATCATTCAAATAAAGAAAATTTGTCACTTTAAGAAAATTTGAACAACTACAAGCATATTCGCAAGAACACTCTCATTTGCAGAGAGTGCAAGCTCTCACACGAGAATATCGTTATATTTATTTATAAATAACCATATCCAGACTCGAGACTATTTATGTTTACACTTATTTCATTATAAGGTAAGTCAATGTGTTGTTTGCAGGAAAACTCTAGACTTATTCTCCTTAGTGCATATTATCAATAAAGAGAAATACTAGTGTTCTTTAAATATCCGAATTCTCCATTACTAAACACTATATTTGATCAAGCATTGGAACCAAAAGTGTCGCAGGGGTAGTGGTGACCTCACAAGGAGAACTCTGTATCAGTTAATGCACTGTAAGCTTTGACCGTGCTGCAACTATAATAAGAATCACAAGTTATGTGAATGTAACAACGAATGCTTCCTATCCATGAATCACCACAACTAATAGGATTAGGAATGAAGACAATTTTTCTGCCCAAGTTTAATTTTTTTTTTATTACGTATATTGCTAATTTGGTTTCATAGTTCACCTCTTCCAACCCTTATTTACTGTTAATCATATAAAGCAAGTGAAATAAATAATGATAATAATATCTAATGCAAATTTCAACAACTTAAATGATTAAAATCACATTTCAACAGGCCAACAAGTTACTGCCTTTTATAAGTCTCATCTATAGCATCCCATATTCATAATTTACCATGTCAGTTTAATAAACTTAGCAGACTAAGTATTAAAATATTATCTTCCCAAGTTAATGCAGTATACCTATAATTCTTTAAAAAAGATAGATGCCAATCTAAATACGTAGAAATAGTGAAAGCTACTGCAAATACATTGAATTGAAAATCTCATCAAGAAAATGTTATTTACAAAAACATAAAAGTGAATAGTTTACTAAGATTTATTAAATGGAGATAATAATAAGCATTACTTCTATAAAATTATAGGGTGTAAGATAAAATAATTCTATACAAATTGCACATTGCTCCGCAATTGTCAACAGATAGACGAAAGTAAAGTTTATAACTTTCTATTAGGAATCAAAATCATGTAATGTTACAAATACATAGAGCTCAAGCCGCTGATGCACCCCGACGAGGCAAAACAAAATGCAGTACAAGTCAACAGAAACGACCCAAACAAATTAACTAATAACTGAAATAAAAGATACAGATCTCTATAAACCCACCTGAAAGCCCTTAAATTTTGCAGCGAAAATATCGGCTAAAACCCTAATATACTAGACCCAGTAACAAAATTGCCTTAGAAACCTACATTATTATCGAGTCACCATTAATCCCTGCAATTGTTATAACCCATGACCAGATATACGATCAGCATGTGAAATATGCCTGGCCCAGAAGGCGGTGGGTCCGATCCCAACCCAAAATTAAATTAAAAAAATATATATATCAGGATTTATCTAGTCGTGCAATGCATATGTTATGAATAACCCAAAAAATCAAACAAAAAGTCCAAATTAAAAGCTGAATCAAACATGGGTTCTTAAAGTCTTGATTTAAAGATTGTCTTTTTGCAAAGAAATTATGATTTTTCTGTACTTTTTTTTAAGGCTAGGGCAGCAGCCACAAGCTAGCTAGGTCACAAAATTGACTGCAGAAGGCGGAAAAAAAAAAAGGAAAGCCAAAACAAATAATGTGACATACATGGTGACAAGCCTAGAGAGGCATGAATAAGTAATTGGTAATGTACCTCTAAAGAATGGGGAAGATCACCTTTATCCATTGATTTTGATGGTTTTGGCTATGGCCTTAAGGCGAGGGGGCTGGCTGGACAGGTGGGTGAGTGAAATTTTTTATTTTATTAGTAGAATGATATGGTAATATATGTGCTTTTGTAGCCAAGGGGGAAAGATGTGGGCAAACCAACCCTGTACCGTGTCCAAAAACAGAATTGAAGGGCGAAAATATAAAATTTAACAAAAATGGAAAATTGGGTATTTGATTTTGAGAGTTATATAGAGAGAAAGAAGAAGAATTTTGAGTATGAAAGTAGTTGAATTGTGATTTATGGTATATGGTGTGGTGGGTCTGGTTAATGAAAAATGAAAACCTAAAATTAAAGAAGATGGTCGTAAAAACAATGACTGGGTTAACAAAGACTCGGGGGATAGAAGCGCGCGCATCTATAGGAAATTAGGAATAGGACTCTTCTTTTTTTTTTTTTTTTTTAATTTATTTGGGTAATTAATTAATTATTTATTTATTTATATTTTCTGTTGGGGGATTTTGGTTAGGACTCAATGGTTTTGGGATTTTTTATGTTTCCAAGATTAGACTTTCTTCTTCGAGATATGCGAATTAGCGGCACATCTTATTCGTTATTGGCTGTTTTGACTCTAGCAACAAAAAAGATAAACGACATCGTTTAGTTAATTAAATGTTGTTGATGGGTTTTTTGGGCTTATGGGCTAGGGCCTCAAGCTACTAACCTCATGTTGAAGTAGAATAAAATAAAGGGAATTTTACGGAAATATTGAAAATTGAATAATGATTTATATTTATATTGATGTTCAAAATTTTTTTTAATTTTATCGAAAACAATTTTCTAAAATTACAACAGTACCTAAATCTCAAAATCATCTAAAAATATATTCAGACGGTATATCTTCGGCATACTTGGAGCATATCTTGGTTCAATTTTCACCAATAAAGAACAAAAAAAATCAGAACAAGAAGAATTGATTATTAAAAAAGAAAAAAATAGAATTCAATTAAAATTCAAAACATCACAAATTATCAAATAAACAGTTTGGTATAACTTTTGGTATATCTTGGGGGTTCCTTGCAGATATCTTTGGTACACCTTGGGGAATTCCATGGAAATACATTGATGATACTTTGGGGAAACATTAGGGGTACCTTGGGTATATCTTTGAAAATTTCATATGAATACCTTTAGTATATCTTGGGAATATTTTGATACAATTACACAAAAATACAACAAAAAACGAGTCAAAACATCACAAATTCTCAAGTAAATATTTGGTATACCTTTAGAAATTCCATTGAAATACCTTGGAAAAACTTGGGTATACCTCGAGGATTCTCAAGGAATTCCCTAGGAGGAATTTCCTGGGTATACCCTTGGAAATTTCATAGGAATACCTCCGATATACCTTGAGAATACTTTGGGTATACTTTGATTCAATCACACATAAATTTATAGAATTCAATGCATGACATAAAATCAAAAGTCAATCCCTTAGCTATCATCAAAAATTTCAATGCATGGAATAAAATCAAAAGCCAAAATCTCTCGCGGAAAATCTCTAGGTCGCTACCTATTATCAATGAAGAGAAAGCGGTTGCCGACAAAGAAGCTTGTTTCTTGGAGGAAAAATTAGATTTGATTTCAAAAAAGATGGTGACTCTTGGAAAAGATGAAGATATGCGATGGTGGCTCTCAGAAAAGACAAAAATCTGCGATGATTGGAGAAAATGAAGATATGTGATAATGGCTATTAGAGAAGACGAAAATCTGCAATGGTGGCTCTTGTAGAAGACAAAAAAGATGAAAAATTCAGTATAAATGAAAACTATTTCGAAAAAAATGAAAAGAGGAAAAAAAGAAACTAAGTGCAAGGAGGGTTCCTTCAACCATTACAGAGGAACTAAAATTGGAAAAGTAGAATTATGTATTATTATTAGTGAAAATAGTAATTGTCTCTCTTATATACTAGTTTTGCAACCAATGAATGTAAGCCACATCATCAATCCTAACTAATATAATCTAACTAATTAACTAATACTAACAAATAAAACTAATAAATACTTTACATTCCCTCTCAAGATGGAGATTGGTAGTGATCAACCAATCCCATCTTGGAAAGTAACAAAGAAAAACGAGGAAAAGTCAATGCCTTAGTAAACAAATCAGCAAGCTTGGATTCTGAGGTAGTATATTGAGCACAAAATCGTCCTTGTACTTGTTTCGAATAATATGGCAATCAATTTCCATATACTTGGTGCGCTCATGAAACATAGGATTAGCAATGATATGGAGGGCAGACTAATTGTCACACCAAAGAGGAATAGGAGAGACAAGAGGCATATGCAAATCAATTAGCAGATAGCTTAGCCACTGAAGTTCACAAACTGTGGTTGCCAAACTCCTATACTCTACTTCATAAGAAGATCTTGAAACCGTGGATTGCTTTTTGGTCTTCTAGGACACCAAAGCAGATCTAAGAAAAATGCAATACCCCTTGAGAGATTTTCTTGTGGTTAAGCAAGATGCCCAGTCAGCATCTGAATAAGCAGAAAGATGGAGATCATTCTGTCGAGGATAGTAGAGGCCAATAGACAATTTGCCTTTCAAATATCGCAACAAGTGTACAGCTACACTTCAATGCTCTTAATATGGGGAATTAACAAATTGACTCAATTGCTAAACTGAGTAATTAATATCCGGTTGAGTAAGATTGAGATATAATAACCTCCCCACAAGCCGTTTGTAAACCTCTAGTTGATCAATAGGGGTTTCTACAGTCTCTGAAAGTTTTAAGCCCTTTAGAAATGGTGTTGTAGCTGGTTTTCACCCAACTAAACCTGTATCTTGAAGTATATCCATAATATACTTCCTTTGATTGATGTATGTACCTGTTGAAAACCTGGCTATTTCGATACCCAAAAAATATTTGGCATATCCAAGATCTTTTATAGTAAATTTGTAATCCAAGTACTGTTTGACTACTTGAATTTCAGCTATAGAATTATCAGTCATTAGAACATCATCTATATAGACTATTAGGGCCAAGAAGGAGTTTGAAGTGGTTCTAGTGAACAAGCAGTGATCTGAAGAAGATTGCTAAAAACCATAAGCCAGGAGATGTTTTGTAAATTCAAAATTCCATTCTCGCAATGCTTGTTTAAGTCCATATAAGGACCTATTAAGTTTACACACCTATCCTGGTTTTGCTTTGGAATATCTTTCTAGAGGCAACAAATAAACATCTTCATTAAGATATCCATACAAAAAAGCATTATTGATATCAAGCTGGTGAATAACCCAAGCCTTAGCAGTTGTTAGAGCAAGAAAAACTCTGATTGTAACCAAATTTGCAATGGGGAACAAACTATCAAAATAATCCTGACCTGCTATTTGATTATAGCCCTTGGCCACTAGCCTAGCTTTGAACCGATCAACAGAACCATCTAGTTTGTATTTGATTTTATGAACCCACTTACTTCTTATGGCATGTTTGCCCTGTGGCAGATGAGTAAGTGTCCAAGTATCATTTACCTCAAGGGCTGCTAACTCATTATTCATGGCTTGTACCCATTCTGCTTGTACAGCAGCTTGTATGTAAGTAACTAGTTCTTGCACAATGGATACTTTTGCCATAAAAGAAATATAAGTAAGAGATAATTGAGAAATAAGTTGGTAAGACAAAGTGGCAGAGGTATAAGGTGAGGATTGAGGTGACAAGGTGGATTGTTTAGTAACTTGGTTGCTGACACAATATTACAACCAATGAGGAGGTTGTCTGGTACGAACACTTTGCCTAAGAGGTTGTGGGATGAAGTTATTTGGTGGATTTGGTACCTCTACACTAGCAGTGGGAGAAGAAGTAGAAGAAATATCAGAAGATAGAAACTGAAAAGAAGTAGAAGAATCTGTGTCATCAGGAAAAGGTATAGGAACTTGATGATGAGGAGAAACTGAAGTATATGTATGATAAGGAAAAATATGCTCTTAAAATTGCATATCCCTAGAGACAAAGACAGTGTGATTACTAATATCATACAATTTATATGCCTTCTAACCAGATACATATCCAAGAAACACACATTTTGTAGACCTAGGAGCAAACTTGTCTTCATGAAGGGAGACACTGGTGGCATAACAAAGACAACCAAACACTCTAAGAAACTGATAATTAACAGGCTTACTAAAAAAAACTTGATAAGGACTTTGCCATTGTAGGACAGAAGTATGTAACCTATTTATGATGTAAACTGATATTAATATGGCATCTCCTAAAAAAATGTTTACATAAGTTGGCTTGAAACATGAGGGCTCTAGCAACTTTAAGGATGTGTTTATGTTTTCTTTCCACCACTCCATTTTGTTGTGAAGTGTAAGGACTACTATTTTGATGAATAATGCCTAAGGTTTGAAAAAAATGTTGACACTCTGTACTGAGAAATTAAGTACTATTATCTATCCTAACAGTTTCAACTTTGGTCTAAAATTGAGTTTCAACCATAATGAAAAATATTTGTAAAAATTTAGATGTTTAAGTCTTATGTGCCAAAAGGTAAACCCAACATGCTCTACTAAAATCATCAACTATGGTGAGTAAATAGTGACAATTATTGTGAGTAAGATGTTTATAGGGTCCCTATAAATCAATATGTAAAAGCTCAAAAGAATGGTTAGTATGGGATGTACTAATAGAGAAAGGCAATCTATGTTGTTTTGATGTATGACATATATCACAAACATATGAATTGTGAGTAAAATTATGTTTAAACAAATTAAGGTGTTTGAATGCAACAAATGAAGCATATCCTAAACGATTATGCCAAACAGAGCAAGTAACAGAAGGAGTTTTATTTCCATGAACAGAAAAATTACCTGCTATTTTATGAGTTTGTACAATGTCATGGGTTAATTCTTTACTAAGAGTAAGAGTATTTGAGGAATTGAATTGGTTAACAGCAAAAGATATACTATCAAGGGTATACATGGTGCCAAAGAGTTTTCCCACTGCTAGTATTTATTTAGCCCTCAGGTCCTGTAACAAATAAGAAGTGGTAGTGAAATTAAAACGCACAGACAAAGTATTAGTGAGTTTACTGACAAAAAGAACATCGTATTTAAAAGAAGGTAAATACAATACATCTGTGAGTGTTAATGTTATGGATAACTTGATTGATCCAGTAGTTTGAACCAATTTTATGGAACCATCAGGTAGATAAAATTGGTATGGGTTTGGGTAAAAATTTCAGGTCATGAAGCAAGGTCAAACTCCTACATATATGCTTAGAAGCACTAGTATCAACTATCCAAGAATTAATGTCAAACATAAAAATTGCATGCAAAGCATAAATTTTATGATCAGATGACTCACCTTCATAAGCAAAATTAACTTATGCTGTATCCAGAGCCATCTTTCCTTTAAGAGCTTTTGCTATCTCTTGCTGAATAAGTGTTACTAGGGTTGAACTTAGCATTTCTTCATGCTTATTTACAGTCATTTCCCCTTCAAAGTCCAATGGAGTTTCATAATCTTCTTCAACCATATTAGCCAGATTTTTCTTTTCCATCATTTTTCCTTTATTATCTTTCAACTCTTTATACCAATCCGGAGTTCCATGCAATTGAAAATATGTATCTCTTGTATGTCCATTTTTGGTACAATATGAACAATGCCTTTCTCCTTTCTTTTTGCCATTACTACTTCCACCCATTTGCCTACTATTCTTAGCATCTAAATTCTTAGCCAACATTGCATTAGTGTCAAAACTTTCATAGCTCACATACACTTCTCTCTATTTTTCAAATTGTAAAATCATTGAATAAGTCTTGATAACACTTGGCAAAGGATCTATAACTAATATATGATTCCTTATATGATCAAAAACATCATTGAGTTCTATTAGAAACTATAATAGCTGATTAGAGACATTTCTTTCTTCTAATACTCTACCAGCTCCACATATACAATTAGGAATAGGTAGTAAACATGCCAACTCATCCCAAAGCCATTTCAGTTTACTAAAACATTCAACCATAGTCATTGATCCCTATGTTATGGAACTTATTTCCCTTTGCAGCTAATATAGGAGTGGACCATTACATTCTCCAAACCTCTCTTCAATCTCAGTCCATAATTCTCTAGCAGAGCTAAAATAAAGAAATGATTCTATAATCTCCTTAGAAATCGAGTTTAAAATCCAAGATCAGTCCTAATACAAGCTTCATAATTCTTTGCCTCAACATTTGGCCTTTCAATAATTCTATTAATAAAACCTAATTTTTGCTTAGCACCTAAAGCAATTTTCATAGCTCTCTTCCAAGAATGAAAATTTTTGCCAGCCAAGACATTAGTTACCAGAATCATCCCTGGATGATCTAGTTTTGTAAGAAAATATTATCGATCGTAACATTAGTTCTAATAGCATCACCAACATCATTGACTAGAGCTCCAACAATATTTGCCATGATCGATATTCTAAAACCAAAAGAAAAATCGCAAAATTGTACCACTTGTTTCTTGCCAAAAGAAGTAGTAAGAACTTGATCTAACAACAGAATAATCACAAACGAGAATAGTTTATTACCTCGAAACAACAACAGATTGAAAAGCCTTGATCATTAGCCTGCTCTAATACCATGTGCAAGTAGGGTTCCTTCAACCATTACAAAGGAACTAAAATTGGAAAAGTAGAATTATGTATTATTATTAATGAGAATAGTTACTGTCTCTCTTATATATTAGTTTTACAACCAATGAATCAATCCTAACTAATATAATCTAACCAATCAACTAATACTAACAAATAAAACTAATAAATACTTTACAATTTTACAAATAAAATTTAAAAGTAAGTGGCTAGCGAAATTTCCTTAAAAAAAATAAAACTTGCAGTTTCTCACATCAATACTTAAAATCTATAAAGCTTGACTCAATTGATTGTTTCGAATATAAGTTTGTTATTTGAGGAAAATAACTCTTTTTCTTTGAATCAAATTCATGTATTCATTTATAAATTAAGTCAATAACTATTTAAACATTGAAAAAAAAACCAATTATAAAAATTACTTTTCTATTTTGGTACCTAGAAGATTTAACGTAGAAAAGATTTTTCTCAAAAATAAAAGGAGAAAAAAAAACTGTGTTTATAATGCAAACAAGCGTGAAATGAGATGATAAAGAAAAGAAAGGTAAACATACTATATGACAATCTGTTCTTGTGAGAAACCTTTATCCAAGTTAGCAATCTTTTGTTCTTTTTTGAAGTAACTCTTTTTAGGAAATAAAATCCACAAGAAATAAATATCTACTTTAAAGGATGAAAGTTCTAGCTCAAGATTAAAAGTTTTTTTTTTTTTTAATTAGAGGCATTGCATTCAAATTTTGGGTATAAAATGCATATTTAAATTTTGAAAGTGAGCATTTTATTCTTTTATGGAGTTATCCAACATGAATTCACTTTACTTCATAGTTAGAATAGAAAATAAATAAATAAATAAAAGTTCTATTGTATTTTATTCTACTTATTTTATATATATATATATATATATATATATATATATATATATATTATAGGGTTAAATCATATTCGGCCTCTTGTATTTATCAATTTTTATCATTTTACTTTCTAAAATATTTTCTAGTTCAGTTTACTCATGAAATTCAATTTTTTATTCACATTGTCTCATTGCATTTTAAAAAATTGTAATTTTATGTTCTACTATCATGCTAAATATTATTGTCGTATTATCATTAGGGGAAGGTTATGTATTTTTAGAATGTAAAGAGGTAACGAGGAGTGCTACCAATACTTATATAATTTCTATTGCACTTCCAATACAAAAAAAAGTGATGTGTTTTTTCATTAATAAAATATTAATATTTTTATAAAAAAAAAAGAGATACATCATTTTTATATTGAAAATATATGATAAGAATTGTATAAGTAATATAAATCAAAAAACTAATTTAAGGTCCAAACTGAATAGAAAAACATTGTAAAAAGCTAAATGGTAAAACAGCACAAGAAGCTTTATATCTTATGCATATACTGTATTATTAGTTCTTTAAGAATGGGAATTGTACAATGTTTGAATTGATTTCTTTTTATAATATTTCTTTGAAGTATAATTAATATACTTAAGTTTTTTTTTTTTATTAACAGGTCATTTTTATATGGATTGAATTTCTTTGATATATTGTTAATAAATTCAAACTGAATCAATTTATTATTATTATTATGGGGAAGGAATTAATTATTAAAAGAATTTCTTTTTGGTGTCAGTGAGTGAGAAGAGATTAAAGTTAAAAGGATCTGTAACAGCTTGGATTTCAATCCCAGCTCTTCAGGTTTAAGTGGGAAAAAGAGAATAACTTTAATCTCAAAATTCAACAAAAAGAAGACTTTCCATGCACATTGCACATGCATGCCCTTTTTGTAACATTTCCTAACCAATTAGTACAAATTAATTTGCGCTTAATTGCGCAATCAAAGCGCTACTGAAAAATCCCATATGGATTATAAAATTTATTCACCATATAAGTTGAGAGTCGACTAATTTAATTATAAGGGATTAATTACGACCAATTATAGCCTATTAACCACCCAAAATAATTGTGATTAATTAGCATGTGATGTTCTTGAATTTATGTTGCTATAGTCCTCTAATTCGAGTCACTTAAAAAGAGAGAACAACATTAAGTACATCTTGGAAGAATCGATCCAAAACTCCTTTTAATTTAACTAGAAGTCTCAATTTGAATACAAAGTATGCAGTTATTCTAGATACATTTGAAGTATTATTTCACCGCATTTTGAAATTTCACCCTTCACGTTTTCTATTTTTCGGACTAATTTTGAATATCAGAAAAAAAAATCCTGTATTTGGTACATCTATAATAATTAAGTATATAAAGCAAATAAACTTTAACAATTAATGCATTAATTAACTAATTAGCTAGCTTAGCTAATTAAATTGATAGTGAAATTGGGTTTTGTGATTATAGAAAGGCGGGGAAGTGGGGACAGAAATGGAGGAAAGATGGAGAGGTAGAGATTCCTTTTGCTGGTGATGATTGGCATTGACTCATTTGTCTAAATCTCTTTGGAACTTCACTTTATATGTCCCATTTGTAGGATTCTACACCTTCTCTCTATCCAAAAAACTGATATCTACATAGCCCTCCCATTTTCCCACCACTACACACTCATCCATTTTGCACAATTAATTTTCATCATCATTTCTTTTTTTTTTAATCCGTCATTTCTGAATTAATTATGTTTATTCATTTTAATGATAAAAATTTTAAATTTTAGTTCTTACTGCATAATTAAAGTCCTTTTAGTGTTAATTTTTCATCCTAATACCGTTAGTTTAATAATGTGATACGACCATTTTCAATGTGAGTAAGATGAGACAGTAGAAATTTTTTTATTTTTAATAAAAAATTCCAAATTTGAGCTCTAAATATGATGCATTATGCTTAATCAAATGTCTCACTTATAGATATCATTATCATTATCATTAATATTCTGAAAATTTATCACATTTCTATGTCTCTCCCATGCCTTAGCTAACAGACATTTTCTTTGGATTTTGTGGCCAACTCAAAGCACTAGTGCTTAGTCCCCACCGATGATGGACGCATCAGCTAGTAGTCTCACATCAAGAAACTTTGTTTCTGATTACCACATTGTTTTTATTTCTTTCTTGAAATTAAGTAACGTTTCTTGATTTTCTTGGACTACACACTTGGAAATGTTGTTCCCTTTTTCTTTTTCTTTTGGCAGAGAAAAATTGCTAAAAGCTGCTCAAATAATTGTTAGATTACACAAAAACTGAACTGAAAACCACCATGTTTCAATTTAAATTTCAAACTCAAATTGAAATTTCAAGTTTCCAACCTAAAACATGAAAATCCATCTTGAGATTTCTCAACTTTATATCATTACATGCTTGTTTATATATGTATATATTGCTAAATAAACATTTTCACAGTTAAATATTAATGGAGTTCAAGTAAGAAAAATAAAATTCAAACAGTGCCATGTTTCCATGCCAGTAAAAGACAAATACTGCAGAGTAAATTACCACAAAAAAACAAGAGAGAAAATTTCGGTTTCCTTAGAATCTAAGTTTTGGAATTTTCAAGCTTCCTTTGAACTTCATCCGCATTTAAAACTGATTTCTAATTTGTCTTCTTTGATAATTAGAGTTGAAGATTGTGCATGATTTTCTTGAGAACTGAATATGCTGCAGCAAATTGGAACCTGCATGACCAACTTGTTTCTGATTTTCAAATATTTTCATTGAATTTGCTGTTTTGTAATTGAAATTTATTCATGTTTATTTTCACCAGAGGAAAAATATATGAATATATCAGTCTCCAATGGGGAATCTTGGCATTATTTGATAATAAAAACAGTATATATATATATATAAATTTTCTTGATCTGAAAATTATAGACACATGGGGGTATCTGATCTAATTTGTGTTTATAACCTGACAAAATTTTCAAGAAAAATTTTCAACACCGTTGAACTATGTGTGGTAGATCAATATTGTAGAGGGCATATTTGTTAATTTTTTTGTTAATTATCATAAATAAAGAATATAATTAATGCAACTCTATAATTTCTTAAAACTATGAAGCATGTCTGTCAGATTCTTTTGAAAATTTGTACCCTCACTTCAAAAATTAAACTTTTTTTTTTTAAAGATATTCTTATATTTATAGCCTTAAGAAGCCAACAAATCTGACTTAGTATAAAATAGATAATAAGATAAAATAGAAGTTTCATTTGTTTATTTATTGGAACCCAATTTCAACTTCTGGAAATGTGAAATAAAAGATGTGTCCAAAATAGCCAATCTGACTCCCTAGCTTTAGTAAAGATAATGTAAAATTCATATCATTGCAGAGGAAAACATGCCTGTTAGTTAAATACAAGGTTGTCTTTCGTCCTTTGAACTTAATTTACCTTTTGATTTTTATGTGACTAGCAGTTTACCCTAATTCTACAATTTCTTTTTGCAAATTATATTTTCCTAATTTTATTTTATGTATAAATATGATCTATATAACTAGTTACGTATGGAGCCAATTACATACTATCAAACCAGAAAAAAAATAATTTACCTTATAATTATGAAATTGATAACAAAAATTATGGTATTAAAGTTAATTTTACTTCACCGAGATAGAACTAAGGTAAAGATTAAGCCTTAGTTGTTGTTATTAGTACATATGATTGAGTCAATGGTTTGATTGTTATGTAAAAATAATAATTAATTTTATCTTATATAATAAAAATAATTTTTTTTTCATTATATTAGTCAATTTATAAGTAATCATATAAATTTAGAAAATAATTTTAAAGAATTAATAATTTGTTGTCTATGTATACATTGTGAAAAATAGTAGGAATATATTGTAAAAATTAGTTAATTAAGAAATAACTTAATTAATATTAATTACACTTGTGAGAATTGATGAAAAATCTCAGATTTAAATATTTTTATCTCTATCTACCAATATTGATGTGAATTTAATACCTTTTATGTGACATAGGACCATTGAGCTTGGAAAAAAAAAAGCAAGAATTAAAGTTCATTTTTTTAAGGAATAATTAAAAGTTAATTAGCGTCTAGGGATTAATTTCATTTATATTCACTTAACTTTACTCATATTATAGTAAAATTACAAAATTTTTTCTCAAGAAAATCGCTTAACTATGTTTTTATTTTATTAAAGTCACATCTGGACTAATTTTCCGATTTAAGTAATCAAAAAGCTGATATAGTATCCGAAGTGTCACTGGAAATCTGACATGGCAACTGACGTATTACTAGAAATCTAATATGACATGTTATCTGAAATTAGCTTGAAGTACTTTTAATAAAATAAAAATATAGTTCAATATTTTTATTGGACAAAACAATATTTTATAATTTTATTGTAATAAAAACAAACTTTAAGTGAATCTAGATGAAATTTGCCCCAATGGATTCTAAAACTCTTCTTTAGGAACATAACTCTTGTTGCTAAACTAAAGCTTTTGGATCTTCTAGCAATCTCAATTAAAAAAAAAAATCTCTTTAAACAAACTAAAACTAAATATAAAGTTAAATTTCCAAGGAAATAATTTTCTCTCTCTATTCATTTTTATTATTATTATTTTTCTCTAAGCAGATGATACGACGACAAAAAGAGAAACCTGGTCATGTCACCTTAATTCACTAACATACAGCCATACATAGTTTTCCTTGATATCGATAATGGAAAAGGGCAAAAGGTAAGGCTTGAAAAATTATAATTTATATTTTAATTTGTGGATTCTTTGACAAATGTAAGTTTCTTTGACGCTCAAGGACAATAGTGGGGATATCCCTTTTACCCTAATTTTCTCAAGAGGAAAAATAATCAAGAATTAGACGGAGAAACCCCACAAAACTTCATTTCCTTTTAGGTTTTAAGCATCCAATGTCTCCTTTATCCCTCACCTTTCATTCCTTTTGAGGAGAGCTTTGCCTT
>CATIWF010007551.1:0-14126 GCA_949630135.1 Balakata baccata | reverse complement strand
AAGTGTTATCAATGTAGGAAGAAAGGCCACATCAAATATGAATGTCTGAGGCTCAAGAATTACAAGGGCAAGTCTCACAAGGATAGAGGAGACAAGGGCCATAAAGCTACATGAGATGATCCTACATCAAGTGATGATGAGGAGAGCTAAGAAGATGTAGCCAACTTGTGCTTCATGGCTTTAGAGGATAACTCTAAAGAGGTAACTTCCACTTCTTCCTTTTTTACTTTAAATGCTTGTGATGATGATGATGATCTTATTGAGTTCATAAGTTTAGAATTAGAAGGATATAAAAAGAAAGTTGATTTTCATAAGAAAAACAACTCCAAACTTAAGGTTGATTTATCCAACCTTCAAAAGGTTGTGGAAGAGCTAAAAACCCCTAATGCTTCTCTTAAGAAGTCATTAGATGAGTTTTCATCTAGACCCTCAACCATTTCCTTAATTAAAGAAAATAGTACTTTGAAAAATGAAGTTGAGGAATTGAGACTTTCCATCTCTGAATTCCACAAAGAGAAGGAAAGTTTGGATACCCTTATTGTATCTCAAAGACCTCCCTTAATGAGACATGGCTTAGGCTTTAATGGAGCATCATCTTCATCCATACCTAGAACTATTTTTGTAAAAGTTTCCACACCACAAACCTCCTTAATTGAGGTAGGTGCCTCTAAGGCTAAGAACAAATCACACACTAAAGCCCCTACTCAAAGGAAAAGTAGTAAAGGCTCACTAGGTTTAAGAGGGAAACCTCAAAAGGCCAGTCATGCCTTTTTGTATAAGAGGCATGCACCAAGGAAAGCACCTACTACATATGATTGTGTTTGTTGTTGCACTTCCTCTTATGTTTCTAGCAAGAAAGTTATAAGGCCAAAACCCCAAATAAAGTGGTAAAAGTCCTTTAAAACTAAGCAATGCCACAATTTCATGGAGTTTAGGCACGTTAAAATTCATTGTTTAATAAGGAAATCCCATTGGGATCCCGCAAAAACTAACCTTTAAGGACCCAAGGTTGTTTGGGTACCTAAAAGCCAAACTTGAATCTATGTGCCATAGGTATGCCTTAAATCCTCAAGCATTTGAAAATATATGGCTCTTAGATAGTGGATGCTCAAGGCATATGACCGGAAACAAAAAACTCTTCACTAGTCTCAAACGTATGGATGGAGGTAAGGTTACCTTTGAAACAATGCTAAGGGTAAGGTAGTTGGCATTGGTTCCATAGGACTAAATGGTATTTCAATCATTGATGATGTAATGTTTGTTTATGGTGTAAAGCACAACCTCTTAAGTGTGAGTCAAATATGTGATAAGGGAAACAAAGTCACCTTTAGCTCTAATGAATGTCTAGTGATCTCTTTATATGGTCAAGAAATATTTAAAGGAGAAAGAAATAGCAATACTTACATAATTGACTTACACAAGTTATCTTATGTTTCCTCTAGTTGTCTTGTGTCTATTAGTGAAAAATCTTGGCTATGACATAGAAGACTTTGGCATACAAGTATGGACTTAATTCAAATCCTTAGCAAAGATGAACTAGTAGATGGGCTCCCAAAGGTCAAATATTTGAAGGATAAGACTTGTGAGCAATGTCAACGAGGCAAGCAACACAAATCATCATTCAAGATCAAAAATTTTGTAAGCACCTATAAACCTCTTCAATTATTGCGTCTAGACATGTTTAGACCTATTAGAGTTGCTAGCTTGGGTGGAAAATATTATGCATTTGTTATTATTGATGATTGTTCTAGGTTTACTTGGGTAATTTTCTTAGCTTATAAAAGTGATACTTTTGAAATCTTCAAATACTTTGCCAAAAGAGTCCAAAATGAGGAGGGATATTGTATCTCTAAGATTAGAAGTGATCATGGCAAAGAATTTGAAAATGATATTTTTGAAAATTATTGTTTAGAAAATGGTATTTCTCATGATTTTTCCACATTAAGAACTCCTCAACAAAATGGAGTAGTTGAAAGGAAAAATCAAACATTGGCAGAAATGACTAGAACAATGCTTAATAGGTATGGACTTCCAACCTACTTTTGGGCAGAAGCCACTGATACCGCATGTTATATTGCAAATCGTGTTTTCAAAAGACCCATTTTGAATAAACCTCTTATGAGCTTTAGAATGGAAGAAAACCCAAGATCTCATATCTTAGAGTATTTGGTTGCAAATGCTTTATATTAAATACTAAGGACAACATTGGAAAATTTTCCTTAAAATCAGATAAGGGCATATTTCTTAGTTACTCCACCTCTAAGAAAGCTTATAGAGTCTTTAACAAAAAAAACATTAGTTGTAGAAGAGTCTATGCATATTAAATTTGATGAATCCTATAGACTAGATCTTGGGAAAGGTATTCCTTTGAATGATATTGTAGGTTCCATAGAGAATCTCAATCTTGATCAAGTAGAACAAGAGATATCTATAAAGAAGAATGACCTTGGTGAGGAACAACTTCAATAGGAGGATTAATCCCAAGCTCAAGAGTAAGAGACCAATGAGCTACCTAGGGAATAGAGATTTGCAAGAAACCACCCAAAGGAGCAAATCATTGGTGACCCTTCAAATGGTATAAGTACTCGTTCAAAATTTCTTGATTCTAATCTTGCTTATGTATCTCAAATTGAACCAAAGTCAATTGGTGAAGCTTTGGATGATGAGAGTTGAGTGATTGCTATACAAGATAAACTCAACCAATTTGAGAGGAATGAGATTTGCACCTTAGTTCCAAGACCTAGTGACTACCCAATTATTGGAAGTAAGTGGTTCTATAGGAACAAACAAGATGAGGATAGTAATATTACAAAAAATAAGGCTAGATTGGTTGCCAAAGGGTATAACCAAGAGGAAGATATTGATTATGATGAAACCTTTGCCTCCGTAGCAAGATTAGAAGCAATACGTATTTTATCAGTATATACATGTCACATGAATTTCAAGCTTTTTCAAATAGATGTAAAAAGTGCATTTTTAAATGGTTTTATATTATAGGAAGTATATGTTGAACAACCTCCTGGTTTTGAAGATCATGTTTTTCCAAATCATGTTTATAAACTCACTAAGGCTTTATATGGATTAAAGCAAGCCCTTAGAGCTTGCTATGAAAGACTAAGTACATTTCTTTTAAACAAGGGATTATCAAAAGGGCATGTTGACACAACTCTTTTTATTAAAAATCATAAGCTTGATACTCTTATTGTTCAAATTTATATTGATGACATTATCTTTGGGTCTACTAATGAGGATCTTTGCCAAGAATTTGCTAAGTGTATGACTAGGGAATTTGAGATGAGCACGATGGGAGAGCTCAAATTTTTCCTTAGACTCTGAATCAAGCAAGGCAAAGATGGCATCTTCATCAACCAATCCAAGTACACTAAGGAATTGATCAAAAAGTTTGGGATGGATGAATACAAGAATGCCAAGACTCTAATGGGTACATCAATAAAATTAGATAAAGATGAAAAATGTAAAGCTATTGATGAAAAGCTTTATAGAAGTATGATCGGCTCACTTCTTTATTTAACCACCTCTAAACCCGATATTATGTATAGTATATGCTTGTGTGCTAGATTTCAATCAAGTACTAAAGAATCACATTTGAATGCGGTAAAAAGAATTTTGAAATAACTTCATGGCACCATGCATTTAGGACTATGGTATCCTAGGAATTCTTCATTTCATATCATTGCTTTTTCAGTTGCCGACTACGCCGGTAGTCTTTTGGATAGAAAAAGCACATCTGGAACTTGTCACTTTATTAGTGAATGTTTAGTTTCTTGGCATAGCAAGAAACAACTTTAGGGTTCCATATCCACCGCCAAAGCTGAATATGTGGTGACAGGCTGTTGTTGCACTCAAGTTCTTTGGATGAAATAACAACTCAAGGATTATGGCCATGCAATTGATCACATTCCCACTAAATGTGATAACACTAGTGCAATAAATCTCTCAAAAAATCCCATTCAACATTCTAGAAGTAAACATATTGATCCAAGATATCATTTTTTAATAGATCATGTACAAAATGGTGATGTAGTGTTAGATTTTATTAACATTGAAAACCAACTACTGATATTTTTACCAAGCCCTTAAATGATGAAAGGTTTTGTTTTATAAAAAGAGAGTTTGGTATGCTTGATGGGAGAACATTGGTTTGAGAAAACTTTAAATCATGTTTTTTCATATATAAAAATATTTATATATGAATTATATGCTCTTTACTTGATTGATGTGGATGCTATATTTCATGTTTAGTTTTTTTCTTTTCTCTCCTCTAAAATTCTCGGAGTACCTGTAACTCCCACTCGGGAACAATGTCCTGCTCAGGATATTATCCCTCCCACTCATGACTTTTTATCCTCGAATTGACCGTTGTAAATCCTCATATCCCGATCGAACACCACATTTCATGGTCAAAACATTTGAAACTAATCCAACTTACACAACTTTAAACGTGCACGCTCGAAAAGTCGTCTGTCCCCCTCGGGATTATATCCAAAAATTCAAAATTTTCTAACCGTTGGATGGTTCCCAGTCGAGAACCCAGGACGGCCTCAATGACAGCCTTTTGTAACTACCACCAATCAAATCCCTCTGCCATAACTCCCATTTAAACACCTCAAACGGTAACATCCCTCTTCAAACTCTATAAATACCCCACTATTCTTCTTCTTTTCCTCACTTATGCACAAACTCTCTCACTCTCTCAAATTTTTGCTCTCTAATACTCAAAATCTTTAAACTCCCTCTATACTCACCCTCTCTAATGGCACCAAAGGTTGGCACTTCAAAATCAAGAGCCTCCAAAGGCAAATGAGTGGCTTCTTCCTCCAACTTCTCTTCCTTCAATGATATCTTCAATGCCTTTTCAAGGGATGAGAAGAAGCAGTATGCCAACATCACCACAAAGAAGTTCATATCAAACCGTACCTTAAATCTTGATGATCTTGACAAATTGGGTATCAAAGATGAAGTCATTAGCACCCTTGAAGAAATAGGGTGGACAAATTTTGTCATGCCCCTTGAAGATGGCCATGATGAACTCACCATCAAATTCCTCTCTACTCTTCAAGTGATGAAAGACCTAAAACACCCTCTCGGCTATTAAGACATTCAATTTCGTCTCTTTAGCCAACCACAAGAGATGACAAAGCATCAACTTGTAGATGCTTTTGACTTCAAAAAGGTAGGCCTTATCAATACTCAAGCCATGCATCTTTCTACCCTTGATGTGTGGAAAAGCATCTCACTTGAAATGCATCTTGACAAGCGATCCAATGCAAAGCACATCAAGACACTTTCTCACTTCATCCTTCACAGAATCATCACTTTAACTATCAATGCAAGAAGTGAAAGCAATGAGAAAGTCACTCATTAAGACCTTCTCTACCCTTATGCCATGATTCACAATCAGCCTACTGAAACGGCCCATCTTCTTTTTGACAAGTTTCAATCCATGGTCTCCATTACTGAAGGAAGAATTTCTCTCCATGCTCAAATCACTTATCTAGTAAGGTATCTTTATCTCATGACGAATGAAAATTGTGCACTTTTCTCTTCATCGCACTTTCAATATGAGAGCTTCTTGGACATCCAATATCTCCTCAATTGCAAGGCCCTTCAAGGAGGTTGATACCTTTTTTCTATGCCTTCAGAGAACATGGCGCCCAAAAGGCCACTCAAGAGGCCACAAGGAAGCGGGCAAGGCTCTCTATAAGAGGAGAAAGTTCAAGTGCACTAGAAATGCCTCCACCACCACCTTCTCAACCACAACAAATCACCTTCCAAAGTCTTTATGACTTTCAAATGCAATCCTTCAACACCATGACGGATATGATGCAACACCTTCACTTAAAAATTCAAAGCATGTAAGGGCAACTCAACCTTAATGTATGCACTCATAGCTTTGAACAAGCCCCACCATTTGAAAGGGAGCAAGGCATTCATGAAGAGGAAGAGGGTGGCGAAGAGGAAGAGGAGGCAAGTGATGAACAAGGAGATGCATAACTTAGTGTTTTTCTCTTTCAATTTTTAGTATACACATTTTTTGTAACACATTTCTATTTTCAATAAAATGGTTTCTTATTCTTTATCTCTATGTCAATTTGGTGATTGCAACTTTTTTTCTTTATATGCATCCATTATTTTTTATATTGACAAAGGGGGAGAAGAAAGAACATGACAACTATGCAAAAAATTAACTTTATCAACTATATTGACTTTTTTATTTAAGGTATTCAATATGTTTTATGCCTTTAAATGATGTGAAACTTTGAATGCTTATTATTTAATATATCAATTTGATTATAGCACTATCAATTTGTTATTTTTCCCTAGTTTGATTGTTAAAGTCAAAAGGGAGAGATTGTTAACCTTAGGGTGATTGCTCTCCATTTTGATCTTGACAATCAAATTAAATGTTACTAACATCTTCATCAAATATTGTTTTGATAGTATTCAAAGTTTCAGCATATTTGATTATAAATTCCTCATTGAACAAGTCAAGCATTTCTAGGAGACACGTAACTCTTGACCGGAACTCAAGTGTAGACTGGAAAATGAGTGTCCAGACCGGGAAACATTGCCTTCTAATCTTCCAAAGTTCTAGTAGTAGAAGCAGACCGGGACATGTTATAGTCCGATCGGGAAATTCAAAAGGACATGACCGTTAAAGAGAAAACACCACCAAAATGTGCGAAGTCATCGTAAAGTCAAAACAACCAAAGTCAAATGACTTAGGTCCCGACCAGGAATCACTCAAGGCCAGCAAACCAAAGTCCTCGGCTATAGCATCATCGGGCAAGTCCTGGCCGGGACACAAGGAGTTAGGGACTAGCTGTTGGAGGGTTCAGCCAACTAGAAGATGTCATGTATCAAAATAGGCCATTTCCCGACTAGAAAAGATATGTTCTCGACCGGGAACCCCTCTCTGTAGACAGCATTCAATGCACTTGTAAGAGAACGTTAGAAAAAGTTATGACACTACTTTGTAACAACTAATTGGTGAGTAATCAATATAAATACCCTACCAAAAGGCCATTTAATTTAAGTAACTACTTTCAAAGTGCCAAAACTCTTGCAATTTATTTTCTCAATCTTTCTTCATTAATTATTTGTGTAAGGGTTCAAATGTTAATCTTCAAACACTTGGGTTATTTTGTAATTGGGTAGTGTGAGCCAAATTACAAGAAATTGATTATTGTGTGAGCCATAAAAATATAAGGAAAATTTGGGTTGAGTGTTAACCTTAGTAAAACACCTAGTTGGGAGTGAGCTAGCTAAAACTCCATTTGTAATCTAAGTGATTAAATTAGTGAATACCCAATTAAGGTTGAAGAGAGGAGTAGGATTAGTTAATGCCTGAATCTCTATAAAAGTTGTGTCTCAATATTCTCAATCCTTTTAACTTCCTTGTAAGTGCAAAAAATTTTATTTTTCCACCTATGCATCTCCCCCCCCCCCCCCCCCCCCGGTGATTGTTTGGGCAACAAATGACACTCGTACAACTACTTTCAATCCACAACAACATATCACATCTTCAATTGTGCACAAATTTGACTTAACCATAGCTAATTTTTAGATATTTTGACCAACATCTTCTAAGGCTTCGAATTCAAAAAGAAATTTTACCACCTGCCTCTGATTAGGAAATCAATTTGTAGTGTTTAACTAAGTTTAGAATTTGGAGCTATAAAGGGCAGAAAATTTATCTTTAGTTTATAGCATTAACATTTTTTTTAAATTCTTTTTTTTTAATTTTTTATTTTAACTTAATTGATTATTATAGTTCTTAGCGGCACATCAGCATTTTAGTACCCTCCATTGCAATGTCAAATTTGAATGGCTACATGTGATGATGTTTTAATTACCTAAGGGGCTAGAAGAACAACAAAAAAAAAGGAGTTAAGGAGGCTATCAAGACAAAATATCAGAGGGCACAAAAGCAAAAATGGAATATATCAGGGAGCTAGAGATGAATGTTGCCATCAAATAAAGTAACAACTGTTTCAAAACCACAAAATTCAAAAATTCTAAAAATGCGAAACAAAGAAAAAACAAGGCCAACAAACAGTAAAAACAAAAAGCATGATCTTCAAAACCACATCTAGTTTTGTTAGATTGAGAAAAATGAGGCAACCATTACTAATGTATCAACTGAAAGGCTGTCTTGGAAGTTGGAAGCACTTACCAAAACAAATATGAATAATGCTATATTTAACCATGCAACATGTAATACATGAACCTTCAATTCTTTAAACAATTCAAATAAAAAAGCTACCCCTATTTGAAGCTGCATCATGCCAAACAAATGTAATATTGAACACAACTCCTCATATTGACTCCATAATTGACTCTACCATATTTCATCCAAATCTTAATTTCATTGCTATATTATCCTATCTAACTTTGACCCGTACTCTCAATTTATTCAGTGATACCCTATACTCTTTCAAACTCTCAATTGTGACTAGTAATGCTCTGAAAGCCCTTGACTTGATTTTATTCCTTGCCATAATCCAAAAGTTCTAAAAACACAAAAAGAAAAAGGCAATACCAATGAATAGTTTGCAAACAAAAAAAAACAACAAAATTAAACAAAAACACAGCGATGCAATAAAAATAAATATCTAATACAACTGATATTATAACAAAAAAAAACCCTAACTGAATTGTAATGCGCTAATATTCACCAATGATTGCATCATGAGAAAAGGAAGAAATGAAAATACCACCAACACCGATTATACAAAGAAAGGCACAACGAAAGACCCTAAACACAGAATCATAGTAGAAACGCAAATCGAATAAGTCCCAAACGAAAATGAAAACAAAAAATTAGAGAAGAAATTGTTTTCTCAAAAGTGAAGGAACAAGAAAATAAAGAGACGAATCGCTGCTTCCCAAAATCACAGAAAAACATAACAGGGAAAAAAATAAAGTGGAAAACAAATTTTTGTTAAAAAAAAATCATATTTCTATAAATTTTTATAAAAACGGTTTATGGTTCCTTTTTTCTTTAACCTTTTTGCCTACTTTCAGCCATCAAGATATAATCTTAAGAATATACACAAATAGTTAATCATTTTTAAGGGAAAGAAATCAAGCCAAATATTGCCCTACAATGCTAGCATACTCTCATAAACACAAACCCAAGTTTTTTAATAAAGTAAAAACTTGTAAAGAGTTGCTAAACTTCTCAACCACTAAGTTTTCAAGCTTTACTTGGAAAGTAACATAGAAAAGACATTTAGTAATATGTGGAAATGATTCCCAATTGCTATTGTATTACTTGATCAATTTTGTATACTTATTAATTATATATCACTGCTCCTCTCTTACCTCAAAGTCACTAGCTTAACTAAAGCCTACAACTGTAATACTACCTTCTATAGTCTAAGGTTGACCTATTGTGATGGTCTCTAAATAGAAACTTTAGATCGAATAGCTTATATAGCACCTACCTAAGGGCAATCTCTTATTTAGTGGTCAAAGTTGCCACATCTGAAACATGCTTCTATTAACAATCGACGTGTCCTCTTGCAATGATTACAAATAGGAGCATTGCCCTAACTCTAACTACCATCTCTAGTATAGGTACAAATAATAGAGAAGGCTCCACTAGAAGATCTATTTTGATGAGATCTTTGTCTATTATCTGACTAGCCCTATCCACCTGACTAAGGTGTGAATAAGTATGTCCATCTCTATTAGAGTGAGGGCCCTTATAAGAAGGCATTCTAAACCTGGACCCCTATTTTGAAGAAATTTCCTTCTCATATTTGTAGACAAAAAGAGCTGTCTTAACTAATGCAGCAAAGTACACAAATTGAAAAGCTGCAAGATAAATCTTGATGGCCACAATTCACATTTAGACTATCCTCTAATCTTGTACACTTGTCTTCTTCATCAGCAATGAGACTTTGCATATAGTGATAGTCTAATTAGGGGTGTAATCAAATCGAGTTGAGTCGATATAATGTCAGACTTGAGCTTGACTCAATTAAAATACTCAATGCTCGAACTTGATCGAACATTTTTTTAATTGCTCAAAACTCGACTCGAAAAATTTCGAACTACTTGAGTTTGACTCGATAAGGCCCGAATCAACTAAAAATGTAATAAATAGTATACTTAACTGAACTCGAATTAACTCAACTCGATTAAGCTCTAATAAATTTAAATTTAATAAGAATAATATCCATTAAAAGATTTTTAACAATCAAAATAATATCCATAATAAAAATGAAATAATCATAATAATATTTTTGGTGCTTTGACTCTTCTATAGCCTCCAATAATTTTAATAACACCAAAATCAACATAATCTTCTTCCTTCCTCCTAAAAAAAAAACCAGAGCTGTTAAATGGCTAAATTAGTGTGTAAATGTGAAGATTAATAGGGATGTATCACTCTTTTTATATTGGTAAGACCAACATATTAAATTTAGTGGTTGTACAAGCACACTATGAATTATTATAAGTGACAGAAAAGTATCATCCAGAAATAAGCAAATATGAGAAATACAGTATAACAAATTACGAAAGATCAAATAATACTAATTAACAAAAAAGAGGAATATCATGCCCCTTAAAAAAATTTTTGGTCCACTTAGCCTCCTGTGTTTGATTTTTGGTCTATCCTATTATATGTTAATTTTGTAAAATGTTGCATTTGACTCCCTATTTGTTGATGTGGCAAGAGCATATATAACAAGCATTATACAATGCGCGTGGAGTGAATAGTGTATATGTAATTGATCAGAGGGGGCCAAATACAATATTTTACAAAAATAATAGGTGGCAGGATGGATCAAAAATTGAATATAGGGAGCTAAGTGTACCCAAAAAAATTTCCAGGGGGAAAAATGGCAAAATAGGACAATAACAAGGGCCGATACTAGAGATAAAGTTTCAGAGAAGAGGTCCAGTGAAGCCTTCCTTTCTGCCAAAAAAGATCTATTAAGAAGGTCAACAAAGCATTCAAAGATTAAAATTGATGAATCAGCTCTGTATGTAACCCTCATATTTATTTATTTTGGACCAATAAGTTTATTTATTTTACTCTCTCATCCTGTATATAACCCTCATATAATGAAAACATAATTGTTTATCATGTTGTGCTCTTTTCAGTATCAAATTTGTGTTTTAAATATTTTTGCCTTTTTTTTTTTTTTTTTTGTTGTGTAGGATGTTAGAGTTTTAGTGCTTGTCTCTTATGTGAGTCATTTATATGTAAAATGATTGAATTCTTTTACATATTACTGTAGGTTTTTACATATAAACTTATAACAGAGTTTATATGTGAATACAACATACATATAGTATACAGATAATATTTATATAGCCAAGAACATTTTATAATATATGCTTTACTTGAATTGTCAATGGGTCATAATATAATGCACATAAAGTCTACATATAATGAACAAATACTTTTTTTGGTCTCATATTATGAATTAGTACTATGTATAATAAATCATTGAATATATATCAAATATATATAAAATATTGGCATAAGATATTTGTATCCCCTAATTTATTTCATTTTCATCATTTATTCCCTTGTTGCATTTTTTGGTCCATATAGCCCCCTAGTCTCTGTTTTTGGTCCTTCCAACCCCCTATTAAGTTAACATTTCATGTCACGCAAAAAATTTGGGAGACGCGCGAAGTATACTCACGATGACATGGTCAGTGAGACCAATAATTAAAGAACAACTTAGCATAGGTGTCCACATAATATATAGGCATTTACACGTGGAAATTTGAAAGCCATGAAACAACGTCGTTTTGCACCAAAACGCCAAAATTGAAAGCAATAAAACGATATCATTTTACGCCTCATTTTCTTCTTCTAACCCTAACCCTGATACAGAAGATAAAGAAGAAAAAATCCATCTTGTCGTCCATTCTTTACAGATCTGAGACCGTACGCCAACCAGAGATAATGGAAGCGGAGTTAGAGTTGCTCATTACTTCATATCACCGATCATCGATTTAAGTTCATCCATCAATGTTTTGGCTCGAGATTATAATTGTGTTGAGGTTTGGAAAGTCTTATCTGAATGGTTAACAAGTGCAGCAAGGCCAGCTTCCTCCCTCGTCTCGCTATAGTGGGAATCAGAGGACATCACACAAAAAATCCTCCACTCCATCAAATGCGAGATATGGAGGTGTTCATACACTCTTAGTATTGGAGAGCTGAATCTCACTAGAAAACCTAACTTCAATAACAAAATCCTATTTTAGATCGAAAGGCAGCAAAATTCTTTTTTTTCTTTTCATTTTTTACTTTATTGATTATTCTGATTTTTACCATGTGTTGTGCTCGTTTTTCGCAAGTGATTGCACCTTTATTGCCATGTCAACTATGAGCAACCACTTGTGATGATATTTTAGTTAGCTAAAGGGCTGGGAGGACCAAAAAAGGAGTTCAAAGGGCTATGAGGATCAAAAAATGAGCCAAGGGGCTACAAGGCTAAAATGGAGTAGTTTAGGGGCTACGTATGTCTTTTGCCTAAAATATTTATTGATTCTCTATATAGGTTGCTAAATTTCTTATTGTCAACAAAATATATATTCATGGAATATGTATGTTTACAAAAGAACATGAAATTTGATTTTGTATATACAGTTGACCTTGATAGAAATTTTATTTGTATTGCAACAATTTTTTATTGCCTTTTTGGTTGATTCTAGAATGTCTTCAAATTGTGTCTAGGCTGTTAAGATCTTCTGCATCTGGATGTGATCTTGCTTTCCCATGTTGGTTTGAATCTCCATTTTTTTGGTGTTCCTAACCTTACTTTACTCTTTGGTGGAAGCATATAATTTCTTACATTTTCTGGTATATTCCATGTGCTTTCGTTTTCTATGGGGTATATGTTTCCATTGTATGTGGATAACATAGTGTCTTTAGGGTAATATTTCTAATAAAATTGATACATATCTTGGTTAAGTGATATCACAATTGCATATACATATTCACAAGGTAACTCATCCATTTGAAATTTGTCGCATGCATACCTTGTCTGTTTCATATCTACTACGAATGCTTTATTTCCTTCAAGGACAATGAGCATTTCATCATTTGCAGTTTCACCTATGGTATAATAGTTTTTAAAAAATTGCTATATTGTTAAAAGTTACACACAAGCTTCATATAACCATTGCATGAGTAACATATAATATATTATCAGTATTGGATGATTATTATAGTACATTCCATCAATCTTGAAGATTATGTAGAGTTTCTAATCAAGATATTATTGGCCATCTTTGTCAGTTTTGTGAATGTGCCACTTACTATATTTCTGTTTGTCCAGCTCTACTTTTGTACCATAGATCTCAAGCATTCAAGCAGTGTTGCTATTGGTAGCTCTTTACCACTTTTGTTTGTAGCGTTCAAAGATTTAGCTATGTTCAAAATCATTGAAAAGTACATTCTACTCCTACAATGCAAGTGAGACCATCTTTCGTACCTGATTTCAAATAGATATTTATTAGGGTGAATTACTCCAACTATACTCTAACTATCTAACTCATAACAACTTAGTATCTAAACTATTATTTGTAATAGAAAATCCCTCAAGCTTTAATTTTATAACATAAAAGTACCTATCGTCTAAATTTGTTAAAACATTTAATGGAATTGCTAACGTAGACTTTATACATAAGTAAAATATTTCCATAAATGTCACTTATATAAAATGGATCCCACAAAAAATTTTCACCATTTAAGGGAATGTTTGGTTTGAAGAAAAGTGAGAGAAAGTGTGGAAAAATGATGAAAAATGTGAAAATTTTTTGTAGTATCCATTTTGTACATATGACATTTATAAGTGAAACTTTAATTTTTACTGATATGAAAAGTCCATGTTAATGTTCCATTAAATGGTTTAACAAATTTAGACGATAGGTCATTAAAGTTTAAGAAGTTTTCTATTACAAATAGTAGTTTAAGTATTAAATTGTTATGAGTTAGATAGTTAAAGTACCGTCCATGTAATTCACCCGTATTTATTGATTATTGCTTCAATTCTATAAAGCTCATCCATGTAGTACTGGAACTGTTCCAGAGTATATGCTTTAGCTACTCTTCTGAATGAATCTCTAAT
>CATIWF010007547.1:0-13236 GCA_949630135.1 Balakata baccata | reverse complement strand
CCAACTGTCGAGTATTCTTCTTCTGCTACTCCTCTCTTTCTTTTTTCTCCTTCCATCTGATACTCTGTAAAGCCTTCAACTTTCACACTTGTCACCACCTCCCATTCTCCACTTTTCTCACTCCTTAATGCTTGCCCATAGACTATAATTTCTCCTTGGAAATACTGGGTCGGCGCTAGATAAACATTTTTAGCCTTCTAATCCACTTCTCTTTTTAGGTTATCAAAAGATACCTGCTCTCTCACCAAAAAATCCAGTTTTTACCACCGTCTCTTGTGTATGTGTGTGTGTGTGTGTGTATATATAGATATATTTTTTTTTTTTGTTGTGTAATATTGTTTTGGGTGTCGGAGAAAAGGTTGACTCTGCCAATCGGAGAAAAACTGGTTTTCTAATTTAAAGTTTCAGATGTCAACGTTGAAACCAAATTTTCAGCTGATAGTGTCATAAAGTATATAGGCCTGTTTCTTACCAAAATTTCAGTTGATAATGTAATAAAGAATTGTTAATTATCCCTGTTTTGGTTTTATGTTATTATTTAAGGCAAGCTTTAGTCCCAAGTTTCTGATTCTTTTCTGTTCTCTAAGTCAGATTATTTGGTGTGTTTTTGCTTATCGATGAAAGCTTGAAGCTGAATTCTTCAGCCGTGAGCTTGAAACGGTACAGTTCTTTTCGTTTAAGGGAAGATCAAACTATCTAAACTTCAAGCCGGTGACGATCTTCCGGCGCTGTTTAAGGCCTGTGGAGGAAGAAAAAGGAAGGTTTTCATTACATTGCCATCCTAAGTAAGCTTATACTGCCTCAATTAAGTTTGACGATTCTAAGGAAGCTTCAGTTGTTGAAATTGGAACTTTTGCCCATTTCTCCTTTGGTCCAGTTTATACGGCTGCATTCTTGTCCTTCTTGGTCTCATCGAAATTGAGGTATTTGGTTTCAGTCTGTTCATCTCATTTCTTTATCGTCAAAATCTATACCGGCACCTATTTAAGGCTGTTTTTCTTTTCTTCTTCTTGTTCTTCGTCTTCTTCTTTCTGAAGCATAATTTTTTAGTAATTTCATGGTTCAGGTGTTATTGCATCTGAATATTTTGGGTAAAAAATGAAAATGAAAAAAATATGAATATGTAATATTACTTGGCAGAAGGATTGTTCTAGAAATTTATCAAAATACTGTAGAGATTTTGAGGCCAATTTTAATCAGATCTCCTTTGAGAGGCACTAATAATTTGGTTTGTATCACCTTCAAATTGATGTTCCCAGAGTGCTTGTCTGCATGTAGAGGCTTGATGATTAGCACTAGAAAATGTCTGATTCTATTTCATCTAGCTGTTCATTGCCAAATTACTTTTTTGCTTAATTGTAAGAAGAATGAGAATTCAGTTGAATGCTGATCAGTCCAAAATGAGAATCTGTTGCTCCTTTTTACCTAAGTTTGGGAAAAGAAGAATAATTTGGATCAGTCCAAATTTATCTCTCCCGATATTTCTACTTGTTTTTTTGTTTGTTTAATTATCTTATATTAATTATCTTCAAGGGAGAATTTTGACCTGAAAGTTCATGTCTCATCTTATCTATGAGGGAGCAAAGATAGATAATACAGAGTTTCTAAACATTTTAACCAATATCATTACTGGTCTATGTGTCATGGTTTCTCCACTTTTCTCCTATACTGCAATCTGATACTGATATGAAGTAGGCCACTGAATATCTGATCATATCAGAGGACTACTCATTTGCATCTCGACTTGCATTTTGATGTGGGTGAGGACAGAGAGCATCGTCACAAATATCCAATTTTCTTCTATGCTGCATGCAATCATGCCAAAATTCACTTCGTTTCTATTTATTTCCTTTCAAAACTTTATTGATGAGAAAAGCATTTTCTATCTAAGTCCATGAGGGGAAGTTTTGAACTGAAAGCAATCTATATAAAACCCTTCAATTGTAGTTTCTTATTTCTTTGCCATTTATCAGATTTCAAGCAGGCACACAAGTAAGAAAATTTGCATGAACAAAGCATAATATTGTCTACAGATCTATAAATCAACTGCTTGTCATGGCAAAGAAATCTCAGAGGCGCCCTGTGAGACATGAAAGAGACCAATCTGGCTGTATGTGGGGTCTAATTAGTATGTTTGACTTCCACCATGGTCGAACAACTCAGAAGCTGCTTTCAGATAGGAGACGCGGGACCAAGCATGTTGTTGGTAAGAACTCTCTTCTGAATCTCGATAAATCTGAAAAGTTAACCATGTGTGCCATCACATAGGCACACATTGTTGGAGAATCCCATTTGGAACAAGGGATGGTGCATGGAAGTGCAGCACTAATGTGAAAATTGATCATGTGTGGCATCGCTTAGGCACACATTGTTAGAGTCTTAGAGAATCCCATTGGGGAGAAGGGATGGCGTGGACTTTTCTTAAGCTTAAGAGGATTCAGGATCATTTGTGGTGTATGAACTTTTTTTCATACTACTGCTTATTGTGTTTGCATATTGAGCATCTTTTTTACTGTTTATGTTTTACAACTTTTGCTTTAAGCTCATTTTCATAGAACTTTTGGTGCTTTACATAATTGGTGAACTATCTTGTCTTCTCCAGCTTCTGGAAAGGCAACAAACAAGCCTGATTCTTTGGTCATTCTTGATGAAAATTGTCAAGGCACTGCTGTAAGTGTCTATTATACATCCAAATTGAATGTTTCTTCCACAGTTTACTTCATTTTGATGTTCCTTAACATGAAGGGACATACCACTGTTGTGAACTCAACCTTAAAATTCATAGGCAATCTTTTGTGCTCATTACTTTATATTTACTCATTTACAAATATCAGGGTGGTGAAGAAACCACATCAGCAGTAGCTGATGCTGGTAAGCCAAGTGTGAAGAAACTCATGGAAGAAGAAATGTTTTGTGAGGAAGACTCCAAGGAGATAAATATTGCTGAAGTAGAACCAGAACAGTATAATCCAGAAGATGGAGGATATAAAATGAAAAGCCACAAAAGAACTAATAGAAGTCGCAAGAAAAGTTGTGAAATATTCATAGAAGATTTGGATGGTGCTGAGATCTTGGAACTTGAAAAGCCTGGCCTTCAGAATTTAGAAAAGCAATCTACTGACAACCTTGATATGGATGTTATGATTGAAGAATTCTGGCACCAGATCCATCGCATTAGTCGCACCAAGCATGGCCAGCATGAGGAAGTTTACAACCAACCAAAGCAGAGGAATCCCGACTTTGAAGAGAAATTGAGTGAGGCAATCAAACTCTTTATAAGTCAGAGGTACATCAATGGGAAACATGTCACAGGAACAGGTGATATCCACCCTTCCAAAGAGCTCAAGGATGTGCTTAAAATTCTAAGTTCAGATGAGGAGTTGTCCCTGAAACTCCTAGAAGGTCCAAAATCTGTTATGGCGAAATATGTTGAGAACTTGTGGAATGCTCAGATGGAAAAAGATGGGGTCTCCAAGCCACTTGTAGGATCTAACTTGTCGGAACAGAAAATTCATGACTTAAAAAAGTCTGAGGAGATTATCCATACTAAGCAGCACAAATTTCTTAGGAGGAGGGCCAAATCTTTTGATAAAAACCCATTAAAGGAAGCTAAGGCTTCCCAAGCATCAAATACAATTGTTATTTTAAAGCCATCAACTACAGGCTTGGAAAGACTTGATGCTGAAGGAAGAAGCCATAGGCCAACACCAGAATCTCAATTTAACATCGGCAACGAGGGACCAAATGAAAGAGTTGGTTCCCACTTTTTTCTAACTGAAATTAAAAGAAGGCTAAAACAAGCTATGGGTAAAGAACAACAGGAGATCCCTTCTGGTGGTGTTTCAAAGAGATCTTCTAAAGAACAACGGGCTAAGGGAGATGGTGACAGAAGATACGAGGAAAATGTTGGAAGAAATTCTCGAAGTAAAGGCCACTTCTTCATTGAAAAAATTGCCAGGCCTCCAGTTGATGTCAAAAAAGGGGAGAAGACTGACAAGTTAAAAGGATGTGAAATAAGTAATCATGGTACTGCACTTTATCCCAGGCAAAGGTTATTTAACATTTATATTGAGGCCAAGAAACATCTGTCTGAGATGTTTACTAGTGGGACTGGAGATGCGAATTTTTCAAATAGACAGGTTCCAAAAACCCTTGGGAGGATTCTCTCTTTCCCTGAGTACAATTTTTCTCCCATTGGCAGTCCTGGAAGGGATTGGGGGCAAAGCTTTGTTACTGCACATATGAGATTTTCTGCTAACCGCAAATTTCAGAAAGAAGAAAACAACGTCAGCAATCTTGGTCGAATGACAAAAAACTCGGGGACTGAATTGCATTCTTGTGATGACAACAATAGCAACAAGGCAGAGGCTTCTTTTAACCCAAATTTAAGCATCTCAAATGAACATGTCCATGATAATGAAATGGAGAAAGTATCATGCTCTATTGAGGATATGACGACTCTCAGAGGTATTATATGATTTATTTTCTCAGCTGTCTATTCATGGTGAGAAATAGATGGATGAATAATTGTGCCCATAATTTTCAATAATATATGGCCTTCTGTAATTTTGCAGGTAATGTTGATGTTAAAACAACTGAAATTTTAGTCCAGGAAGGCAGTAATGTCATAGATTCTCTTTTTGAACCAAATGATTCTGCGATGATTAGAAATGACCAAAATGCTGACATTTATGAAGTTTGTGATTCAAAAAGATATTCAGAATGCTTCAAACATGTAAGTCACGTGCTGGTTTCTCTGTCTCTGCTAGTTCTTCCTTATGTATTTAAAACATTAAGCCTAACAACCTTTTTATTCCTTCTCCAGGATTTACATGAAGAGTGTCAACCTCCATCTTCTATACTAACATTTCCATCCACCTCTTCAATTACCAAGTTGGACGACAATCCTGAGGGTGCTGTCGAGGTATCAGAATGGCAGAGTCCTATATCCGTTCTTGAGCCACTATTCATTGAAGAGGACATCAGCCCAGCAAGCATCAGATCCCAACCTGGTAAGCAATCACACCAAAACTCAGTTGCTTCAAATATTTGCTGTTTGCTTATAATGTAATAATGTTTGGGCTAATATTAGTTCATTCATATATATTCAGCTGATTTGCCTATGCAACCACTAAGGATTAAGTTTGAAGAGCATGACTTTGCAGCCACGGGTATAGGCACTTATTCGAAAGCTTGTGCACAGGACGAGGAATCAACATTTGAGTATGTAAAAGCAGTGCTGCAATCCTCGGAATTGAACTGGGATGTATTCTACATCATGTCCAATCCTTCAGATCCACTTCTTGACCCATCAATATTTGATGAGATAGGGTTCTTCCCCAGCCGGCTTTGTTATGACAAGAAACTTCTCTTTGACTGTATTAATGAGGTTCTCATGGAGATAAATGGACGCTACTTTGCTTTCCCCCTTGGGTTATCATTTGCAAAATCTAATATCCGACCTGCTCCAGACATGAAAAATGGTATTCATGAAGTTTGGGAGGGAGTCTGTTGGTATCTCCTTCCATTGCCACTGTCTTGTACATTAGAGCAGATTATCAAGAAAGATATGGCAAAAACTGGAACGTGGATGGACATGCAATGTGATAGTGAAGCCTTGATTATTGAGATTGGAGAAGCCATTTTGAAAGATCTGATGGAAGAAACAACCTTAAGCTGTATAAATGAAAGTTCAGAAAACCGGAATAGTATGATTCCGGTTGAGGTGGAAGATGAGAGAAATATTGATTTGTAAACAACAATTCGCTTCTCTGTGTTCATACCAATAATTGACCTATGCTGTTCTGGGATGATAAGGAAAGCAAGTAAATGATCACACGTGCAGCATGAAAATGAACAGTTACATCTCAGCAGAAGAGCATAAAACTCTAGGGCATCCTGGACATGTCTTGAAACACAGTTTTTCTAACCTTGTCAATCAGATCATGTACATATGAAACAGTTTCCACATTGTAAAACTAGAGAGCTTGGAGCTGTACTAGTACTAGGCACAAGTCCTCAATGAAGAAGTCACACTTCATGGGCATGAATTTGAAACTTCAGAAATCCAATATGCAAGTGTAGCACCCTCCTATATAGCGTACTTGACCGCTATGTAAGGGAGTGTTACCACTTCTTTGTTATTATCTTTGCTATTATATTTCCTTTAATCTTTAATTTTTTAGCATATTAATATAATAATAATAATCATTTTCATCATTCATGGCAACATAAAATCATAAACTGTATATATGATAGTCTCATGCATAAATATGATAACTGAATTGTAACATTTGTAAACCAAGGCTAAACAAGCCTAATATAAATAAACTTACAAAACCTCAAATCATAAGTTCATAATTCATATTAAAACAATAGTCCAAATATCCCAACATGCATGAATAAGGAAAAATGCATGGTTGTGAGCTGATTCTAAATCTGGATCCTCTGATTGATTCGGCTTCTCTGTATTAACTCTATATACGGCTCCGAACCTGCATGCAAGAACATCCACATGTTAAGCTATCTAAGTTTAGTGGTACATATAAGCATATAAATTTTATCATGCATCTTATAAAATTCGTAACAAGTAAATCATAGTATATCGCATGTTCTCATATTCTAATTCATCATATCACATTCATGTGATCATGTCAAACAATCCATAGCATAACATTAGCGTACCAAGTAAGCGGAAGCTTTTACCTGAAATCATAAACCACTATAACACAACTTTTATTTTTCCATTTATTTATTATATTTGCCCAATTACTTAATACTAAACTACTAGATATGGATTTTGAATAGAGGCGCTTTCAGAGCTGAAGCCACCATGTCCACCTAACCATGACAGTTTGAATCTATGACAGTTTGAATCTATGACCGAGTCAAGTGTGCTCTTGGAACTGAGGCCACTTGACTGAAAAATAAATAATTACTAGTATATTGAGTCAAGGGCGCTCACGGAGCTAAAGCCACCTTGCCCGACAAATTAAATAACAACTATCATAATGGGTTAATGACGCTTTCGTAACTGAAGCCGCCTTACCCGAAAATAATACATGGAATAATTCTATGGTACTGTAATCATCCTCAATTGTGCATCATCTATCCTATAGTCAGTCTTAGTACGAGTAGGGCATTAACATCTTTTCCTTTAATCACATGAACCATATTTCATAATCATAATAACATCTCTATGTCATCGCATGGCAATATAAACAATCTAGTAGATCTACATGTGATTCATCCATGTATTATTTTCATATATCATATGTCGTATCTCTGTCCATGTATCAACATATACATATCTTTTAACTCATGTCATATCATATTTCATATATTATCATGTACACATACATATATCTCATGTCATATCATGTAAGTAAATCATTATCCTTATATCCATTACCCTACACAAGTGTGGAACATAATGTATGCATCATAGAATTCACGAGCGCGCCAGCAAAGTAAATCGCTAGTAGGAACCCCCTAGTCACAATTGCGACTTCCGCGACACCAACACCATAGATTCATCGCTTTTACATACAAAATCCACTTTGTTTATTTCCAGAGCCACCAACTCATTACAAAAGCATAATATGACATTTATACAGCTTAGATCATTATTATAATTGAGCCATAATCCGTTTAATGCGTGTTATCTCAATTTAACATGAAAATCATAAATAATCCATGATATTAATCCATACAATCAAATCCAAATCATTCATATCAAGATTCATGGTATTCAACGGAGATATATCATTCAATATACCTATGCACTAGCAAGCATGCAGCCAAAAAACGAATAAATATGATTATATATACAAACATTAATCTATGGAGCCAAAACTATTACTCTTACGTCTCTTTAACTTCCAGGTCTCTTTCTCACCTTCTGTACCGTTCCTGAAATACCTCTAGAAATTCCAAAATAACGGTGAAGAACTCAGATTATGAGTTTGTTCAAACCCAACCTTATGTTCTAGAGAAGAGCACCCAAAAATACTTGATTAAACCTTTTTTATTCACTCTCAAATGTATTTTTTATGGTGTTTGATAATGGAGAATCAATGGATGGTGAAGAAATTGTTCTATGGTCATGCTTTGGTGTGTAGGGGCGGCTAGTGTTTTGAAAATAATGAAAAAGACGAAGTGAGATTGTGTTTAAATATAGTAATTGTCCTGACCAAAATCGTGAGCGCTATTCTTGAATCGGAAGCCCGATTCTGTTCTATCCACTTTACCTCAATATAGGCAAAAATTGATCTCTTATATATATTTAATTTTAATTACCATAATACCTTTTATGTTCCACGTTATGTCTAGGCAATATTTTATGGCATTACATCAAGTACTTTTTGCTAGAAACAAAGACTACTTGATTTCCATGTCAATTTTTTCAATCATAAGAGCTTATAACTTGCTCATTGCTTGCTCTTTAGTAGAATTGTTTAATGGTGTGAAAGTTAAAAGTGATCTTAGAAAGCATCATAACTGTAATTTTTAAACTTTGCTTATCATGGAATTGAAATGATGAATGCATTCTTACTTTTTAAGATTTTTTTGGAAATTTTATCATTATAGGTATTTCTTTATTTCGGCCATTGATACCATTTTTGTTAATGGCAAAAGTGAGCAAGATTAGCTTGATGATGGACAAAGGGAAAGCTCGCATGTCATACTTGTTTCCCGTAGGTCAAGCTTCATATCATGCTTATTTTATTTTATATTCATGGCTATAACATCATATTAAAAATGAAAAATGAAAAACATTACTTATTCCAACTATTTTTTTTACCAACTATTGGTCTATCAATCCATCAATTTATATTGCTCAATTTGATTTGAAGTAACAAATACTTTAATACAATTGAGACAAGTAGCATTACTAAAAAATATTGATTTCACAAGAATCCTAAGTGTTAAAACATTGTCATTAATTATGTTTGGATAACACATGTTGGCATGAGAGAAATTCTTAAGTAGATCAGTCTATTAGACCAAGTCAATCACATAATAATATGCATTTAATTGTTTTATTTTTATCTTCATATTAACCAATGAAAATAAAAATAATTGAATACATATCATTATATAATTTGGTTGGTTTATAAATAACATAGTAAACTCAATCTATCTAAAAATTTCTCATTAGCATGGATGATGAAAAACTGTTAGCAAACAAATTCGTATATCTAAGTATTTGCAATATGACAGAATTGAGTAGCGATTGTGGTGTAGCGTTTAAAGCACCATAGACCAATACAACACTTGCTAGACATTAGTTGCAATGTTGCATAACCAAACTTCACGATCAATCTCACAACAATAAGGACAAGGATATCGTTTTCTATTGTTTTATTATTGGACCGGACTAGAAGTAGGGGTGAATTTCACCGACAGTATTTCAACTATACAAATTGTAACAATTCAGTATTTCAAAGATTATTTGTAACATAAAATTACCTTAACTTTTATTTTACAACTAAAATAATATTTGAAAAACTGAATTGTTACAATTTAAAATAATATTTGAAAAACTGAATTGTTACAATTTGCATAGTTGGGGTACTGTGGGTGAAATTCACTCCAGACACAGAGACTCAACATTGCTGTTTTTAGGTTAGTAGGCCCAAAATACAGTTTCTAGATGGGAAATTTACACGGAGTACCAACTTTATAAAGATTTTTTCAATTTTACCAATAAAACCTATATGTTTTCATTCCAAGTTTTTGTATTTTTATTTTTACCATTTTTCAATTTTTTTCAAATATTAAATTTTATTGTGCATTTAGCATATTTTTCATTTAATTTAGATTGAAAATTGTCGTGTTTCACATTTTAACCATCGATTACAAATTTTATTAACTTGCATGGCCACTATTTGTCTTTATGCATGCATTTATTTATTTTTAATCATTATTTAATTAGCTTAATTAGAAAAAAATATGTAAACTTAAATTTAATTAACTTAATTACCAAAGTAAACCTTGAACAAACCTTAATTACAAAAAAAATATAAAATTGTATTTCATTAACTTAATTAAAGTTATTTACTTTGGTAAAACTTGGGCAGTTCTTTGATAATTTTTAGTTGAGAGATTGACTTGATGTAGAGTAAACTTTGGGCAAATATTTATAAATCTTGGGTAAATCTTAGGTAAACCTTATGGAACTTCAATTTTGATTAATTTTCTTGTAAACATTGGATAAATATTGAATATAACTTGAGTAAATTTTAAATAAATATTTGATAAACCTTTTGTAACTTTAATTTTCATTAATTTTGTGGTAAAACTTGGGTAAATATTATATAAATCTTGGGTAAATCTTAGGTAAACCTTATGTAACTTCAACTTTAATTAATTTTCTTGTAAATATTGGGTAAATATTGGGTATAACTTGAGTAAATTTTAAATAAATCTTTGATAAACCTTATGTGACTTTAATTTTCATTAATTTTGTGGTAAAACTTGAATAAATCTTGAGTAAACATTATATAACTTTAACTTTTATTAATTTTCTAATAAATTTTGGGTAAGTTTTAGGTATAACTTGAGTAAATCTTTGATAAACATTTTGTGATTTTAATTTTCATTAATTTTATGGTAAACCTTGAGTAAATATTGGTAAATCTTGAGTAAATATTGTGTAATTTTAGCTTTTATTAATTTTTTAGTAAATATTAGATAAATTATAAATTTTGGGTATAAACTTGCTTAAATTTTAGGTAAATCTTTGATAAACATTTTGTAACTTCAATTTTTATTAATTTTGTGGTAAATTTTGGTAAATCATGAGTAAACCATATGTAACTTCAACTTCCATTAATTTTCTGATAAACATTATGTATAATTTAAGTAAATTTTAAATAAATTTTTAATAACCCTTTTATAACTTCAATTTTCATTAATTTTGCAATAAATATAGGTAAATTTTAGTAAATGTTAAGTAAATATTATGTAAACCTTGGGTAAATCTTAGGTGAATTTTATCTAACTTCAACTTTGATTAATTTTTTTGTAAATATTTGGTAATCTTGGATATAATTTGAGTAAGTATTAAGTAAATATTTGATAAATCTTTTGCAATTTCAAATTTTATTAATTTTGTAGTAAATTTTAGGTAAATTTCGAGTAAATATTGGGAAGACCTTAGGTAATTTTTTTTATAAACCTTTGTAAATCTTGAGTAAACTTTGTGTTACTCCAACTTTTATTAATTTTTTAGTAAACACTGGATAAATTTTGGTTATAATTTGAGTAAATTTTAAGTAAATATTAGATAAATCTTTTATGACTCAATTTTCATTAATTTTCGGATAAACAAACTTGAATAAATTAAATTTAAATCAAATACGTACAAGGTTGGAATCTATCTTGATTTTTCTAAAAATTATCTTTTTTCAATTAGATAAAGATAACATTTTTTTTGATACAGTGCATGAGAAAAGATGATTAATAATCAACACTAAACATTTGGAAGTTTTGGATTTGTTATTCTTTATGATTTTCAATTTATCAAATGGTGGATTTTGAGTTTATTTTGTGCATTACAGATGATTAATCTTCAGATTTGCAGGTTGACCACTGGTCACCACTATTAGCAACTTGTATTTGTGTTGTGGTGGTTTTCCGTAATTTTTTCCGAGTTTGAAAAACTAAAGATTGATTTTTGGTAATTTTGAAAAAATTTTGATGGCCAATAAATTTGTAATCTTTTTTGATGTAGTATATGAGAGAAATGGTTAATAATCAGCACTAAACATTTAGAAGTTCTGAATTTGTTATTCTTTATGATTTTAATTATAAATGGTGGATTTTGAGTTTATTTTGTGTATTGCAGATTATCAATCTTAAAATTTGTAAATTGACCACTAATCACCACTATTAGCAACTTGTATTTGTGTCTGTGGTAATTTTCCGCGATATTTTGCTGAATTTGAAAAACAAAAAATTAATTTTTGATAATTTTGAAAAAATTTTGATAGCTAATAAATTTGTAAAAATATGAGTGACATTTGTTATTTATGTAAAATTTTCTTTATAGAAATTAGGCCTATGGGCCTAAAAAGAGTAGTGTGGAGCTCCAATTTCAATTCAAATCAATTATGATGTTTTTGGAGTTCATTTAGCATTGTATTTAAAAAAATATTTTTTCTAAAAAAAATAATACTTTTAAATTTTTAAAAAATAATTTATAAAAAATTAAAATATTAATTAATTAAATTTTAAAAAATAAAAATTTATTTTTAGCATTCCCAACAATACTCTCTATCCCACTATTTGTTATATTATAAAAAATTCATTATCTATTTTAATTTTTCTTGAAAGCTGTGTGAATTCCAACAATACTCTATATCTCACTCCCTATTTTAATTTTTTTATTAATAAAACTATCTAGAAAAAATAAAGAAATAGAGTAAGGGAAAAAAGAATGAAAAAAAGAAAAAATAACAAAAAAGAAAAAAGAAAAACAATAAAATATTACTTAAAAGCTTCTAATAGCTCTTAAATCTAAAAAGAGATATGTAAATTTTAGAGAGTGAATAGGTAAAGAGAAAAATATGAAAGTTGTTGGCAAATATAAAACTTTTTAAATTTAGGTAAGAAAGGAAATAAAAAGACTGTATATAATACTCTCTATTATATTATAAAAAATTTATTTTTTATTTTAGTTGTCTTGAAAATTGTGTGTGCATTCTAATAATATTTTTATCTCATTTTCTATTTTAATTTTTTATTAATAAAACTATTTATAAAGAAAATAAAGATAGAACAAGAGATAAAAAAAAAGAATGAAAGATAGACAAAAAAAAATTATCATTTATAAATTTTTAGTACTTTTAAACAAATTAAAATAATAAAATATTATTTAGTAGTCTAACCTTTTAAATCTGAAATGGAAAAATATAAAATTTACAAAACGAAAGACAAATTAAAATTTAAAGGATTAGATAGGTAAGAAATCTCTCGTGATGCTCTAAATACAATAATTTCAAAGACCCCTTGATTTGTTTCTTGCATTCCAGCTGGGACTGTCTAAATCCTAGTTTTGATTTGAGATAAATATTTTGGCGCTTTTTGCTTTTAAATTTGGGACTTTGGGCGGAAATGTTAATTTGTTTGAGATAAGATGATTGGATGGTATTGTTTGAATTGGGTGTCCGTTTGATTCAGTAGATTTGTGGTCGTCTTATGGATATTGTGCTACATTTACATTTGGCTTTT
>CATIWF010007543.1:0-23047 GCA_949630135.1 Balakata baccata | reverse complement strand
AACACTAACATTAAATTTAAAAACTACAACACATAAAAATATCTTTGAAAAAAACACTAACATAAAAAATACAATAGTACAACTACAAATAAAAAACACAAAATGTAAAAATAGCACTGATACAAAATATTAAAGATTAACATCAAGATTAAAAATATTAAATTGAACAATGACTTCAGTCTGAGATGGATGGACTTGAAATCCTTCTCATTGTTGAAATGATTGATATCTCTATCTTTTGTTTCTTTTTCGCATAATTCTAACTTGCTCAGTAAGAACAAATTCATATAAGTTCGGATTCTTTTGAAATCTAGTGCTCAGGCTATTCTAATTTATTGTATGTTAACTTTCCTTTTTGCCGGTGTCTCTTTGTGACGAACTTCAGCATATGATGAATGCTTTTTGGAGAGGTTCTAATCCTAATGGGGCTCATAGAATATATTGGCGGTCTTGGGAGAATTTGCGTGTTAGAAAGAAGGATGGTGGTTTGGGTTTTAGACATCTTCGCTCTTTTAATTTAGCTTTGCTTGCACAGGCTTGGAGGTGTTTCTCCAATCCTAGTACTCTTGCTTGTAGGGTCCTCAAAGCCAAATATTTTCCTTCAAGGAATTTTTTTATAGCTCGGGTGAATTCAACTTCGATCTTTGTTTGGAATTGTATCTAGAATGCTAAATTTATTTTGGAGAAGGAATATCTATGGAGGATTGGGGATGGGTTTAAAATTAGAGTTTGGAAGGATCCATGACTTTCAAGAGAGTCTAACTTTAGGATTTCTTCTCCTATGGTTCCTCGGTTTAGGGTTTTGGTAATGCGAGATTTATGGGTGCCAGGGTGTCTTAAGTGGGATTTAGAAGTTCTTGTATAAGTGTTTTAGTAAGGAAGAGATTAATGAGATTTCAAAATTAGTTCCAGGATGCTGGGATCGAGATGATGAGATTATTTGGCATTTTGTTATGAGGGGTGTTTATTCGGTCAAGTCGGGTTACAGAGCAAGTGGTGAGCTATTACTGAAAAGTCTTCCATATTGTTTAATAAGTTTTGCAATGTTTTCTTCACTTTTTCTCTTCTCTTTTGCTTTTTTCACTCTCATAGGTCGTTCAAGCGAGTAGCACTGACTTCATCATCAGTAGTATTGAGATTAAATGGCGACACATAGGGAGATGCAGATTTTGGAGATTTTGCATCTATAGATTCAGATTAAGAAGAATCAAAGTTACCACTTTGCAGTTGAAATCTCATTACTGCATTATTCATGTTATTTCCAAATTTCTCAATGTCTTTGAAAATGTCCCATACATGTTCATACTTGAAGCCCTTGATGTAGTTTGGGTCCTGTGCGAGCAAAATCTTAGCACGACTTAACTAAAAAAAAAACAGTTATGAATACAATATTAAGAACAATTATTCTAATGATAGAATAATTTAGATTGTCTACATTAACTATAAGAATAATTACTTACATTATCTTGCTATGAAGCTCCACTTGGATTCAAGTTTTCAATTTGTCATATTCAACCCTTCAATTTGGATACTAGGATAAGGATCTTGGTCATTTGGGGTACTTAAATCATGATTTGCAATTGTTACAAGACCATCACGCTTTTGGCAAAAAAAGTTTTGCATGATATCGTGACTTCATGTATTATTATGCATAATATGATAAGTAAAGATCAGTGCGATATGAATGCACCAATTATAGAATAGAGTGAAGTGTCGTGTGCAAATGTTGCAGAGAAAGTGGATGAAGACACTTGATTTCAAGAATATCTTGGCCGATATAGACAAATCAAGGATAAAGAGACTCACTTTGCACTTCAAAATGCACTGATTGACTATTTATGAGAACAATATACTAATTCTAATGATTAAAGACAAATAAATATGAACGTCTAAACGAATCTTGTTATTATATATTGGGTGTAAGAATTATTATATAAGGTTTTATTTATTTAAATATTCATGAAATTGTTTTTTTTTTTAACAAACAAATTGTATCATTAATAAGAAGTCATTACATCAAAAGAGAGTGAATCCTCTAAAAATGCAGGAGGAGACACTCAAAAAGAAGGAAAAGTATAGGAATTTGTAGCTCTAGCCAAACAGTGAGCAACTATATTCACTTTCCTTTGAACAAAAGATATAATAAATCACATGAAAATAAAAGTAAACTACAACCATTTATAATGCAGCCAAACTCTAAAAATCCAACTTAGACTTATTAACCGCATCCAAAACAAGCTTTACATCTGACTTAAGAAAAATATTGGAATATTGACCACACTTAAGCCAAGATAAGACTTCTCTCATGCAAAGAGCCTCAGCTAATAAAGGAGTCATAAGACCAGATTACCTTTGAAAAACCAGCTATAAAATGCCTTTGGGAATCTTGAATAATAACACCAAAACCAATAAGATTATCCACAGTGAAAAGAGTTGCATCAAAATTATACTTCAAAAATGGTAACACTGGTATACTCCACTTGACTACTAACATAGTTCTTCCTCTAAAAGCTACCTGCCTCTCCTTAAACTTATCCTAATCTGAGAGAAAATCTAAAGAAGATGACACAATCTTCGGAATCAGAACAAACTTTATATTCCAAAACTAATTATTCAACTACCTCTAAATAGCCTAAAAAACTATACAAATCCTAGAGAGATGAGTAGAGTCAAACAAATTACAAGCAACAAACAAGTCAAGAAAATATGAGGCATTAATATAAGGAAGACATAGCCATAACACAACCTAACACCCCTCCACTAAATGTCAATCCAAGAAAATATGCAAAAGATGTTCTCCATTATTGCAATCCAAGGCTGTAGGTAACAAATTATTACACAATCTCCATACAAAAATCTTAACCTTCAGAGGAACATTAATCTTCCATAGCCTTTCATTCAGCCCCCCTTCTTACATGCTAGATAAAGTTACTTGTCATACCAACCAAAAATTCTATTCCAAAGTCTATCTCGAAGATAAGCAAAAACCATTTTCTTATTCTTGCTAATGAGAGAAGGGAAACCAAGGTATCTGTCCATATTCAAAAGAGTGTGAACCTAAAAAGCACCCTTAATACAATCCTTTCTTAATACAATAAAAAAAAAGCCGTTTTTTAGTAGGTAACAAATTATTGCACAATCTCCATACAAAAATCTTAACCCTCGGAAGAGCATTAATCTTCCATAGCCTTTCATTCAGCCGCCCTAAACCTAACAGCTCATCACTTGCTCTATAACCCGACTTGAATGAATAAACACCCCTTATAGCAAAATGCCAAATAATTTCATCATCCCGACCCCAACATCCTGGAACTAATTTTGAAATCTCATTAACCTCTTCGCTACTAAAACACTCATACAAGAACTTCTAAATCCCACTTAAGACACCCTGGCACCCATAAATCTCGCACTACCAAAATCCCAACCCTAAGAACCATAAGAGAAGAAATCCTAAAGTTAGACACTCTTGAAAGTCATGGATCCTCCCAAACTCTAATTTTAGACTCATCCCCAATCCACCATAGACATTCCTTCTCCAAAATAAATTTAGCATTCTAGATACAATTCCAAACAAAGCTCGAAGTTGAATTCACTCGAGCTATAAAAAAATTCCCTGAAGGAAAATATTTGGCCTTGAGAAGAGTACCAAGATTGGAGAAAAACCTCCAAGCTTGTTTAGCAAGCAAAGCTAAATTAAAAGAGCGAAGATGTTTAAAACCCAAACCACTATTCTCCTTTTTAACACGCAAATTCTCCCAAGACCACCAATATATTCTATGAGCCCCATTAGGATTAGAACCTCTCCAAAAAGAATTCGTCATATGCTGAAATTCGTCACAAAGAGACACTAGCAAAAAGGAAAGTTGACATACAATAAACCGGAATAGCCTGAGCAATAGACTTCAAAAGAATTTTCTTACATGCCAAATAAAGTTACTTGTCATACCAACCAAAAATTATATTCCAAAGTCTATCTCGAAGATAAGCAAAAACCATATTCTTATTCTTGCTAATGAGAGAAGGGAAACCAAGGTACCTGTCTGTATTCAAAAGAGTGTGAACCTGAAAAACACCCTTAATATAATCTGGAACATCATTCTTAACATAATAGTTGAAAAAGATCCCCAATTTTTGGCAATTAACCTCTTGACCAGAAACATACTCAAACCTCCTTAACACAAAAGACAAAGCTGCACAATCTCCCATATTAGTTAGCCTTGAAAAAGAAAAAGTTGTCATCTATAAAAAAGAAGATGGGAAACTCTAGGAGCCCTTCTACAGACTCGACAATCCCAAAATTTACCTAGAAGTCTCTACACATTTAATAAGACTAGACAACCTTTCAGCACATATAATATAGAGATAAGGTGACAAAAGGGTCTTCTTGCCTAAGCCTACTAGAAGGAATAATAGGCCCCACCTCTACACCAATAACTAGCATATTATAACTCACAGAAGATGCACAAAGCATAATCCAATCTACCCATTTGGAGTCAAAGCCCAATTTCAACATAATAGCCCCCAAGTAACACCATCTAATCCTATCATATGCTTTATTAATATCAACGTTTAAAGCCACAAACACTTGTTACCTTTAATTTGTCTTCTTATTCAATGCAACATTTCAAATGCCAGAATAACATTATCCACAATAGATCTCCCAGGCACACAAGCAGACTGTTCCATAGAAATGAAACCCGACAAAACTAATATAAACCGATTATGAAGAACTTTAGCCTCAACTTTATACAAGACATTACATAGCAAAATGGGCCCAAAATCACGCATAAAGCTTGAATTCTATATTTTAGGAATCAGCACAATACTTGTATCCCTCAAGGTGAAAAGAAAACTTCAATTCTCAAGCCAAGCAACAACATTACAATAAATATCAGGACCCAAAATATGTAACACCCATTAACTAGGGGTTAGTTGACATGCACGAATATGTGACCTAAAATGAATATACAAGAGGTGTATTGGAGGTATATGAGGGTATACATGAGGTATATGAGGGTATACATAAGATATATGTGAAGTATATTGGTCAATTTTGGCTTTGGTTTGAAGAGAAGGATGATATAAAATGAAGAAAATGGAAAAATGCATGATTCATGCCTATGAACCAAGTGTTCATGGCCATGAACGTTATGGTCAAAGATAATCATTGACTATTTTTACTGTAGACATTCATGGCCATGAAGGTTTTGTTCATGACCGTGAAAGGTCTCTATTCATAACTGTGAAAGGCAAGTATATAAAGCTTTTTCCACATTCTTATCTTCATTTTTCACCATTTTATCAACTCTTAAATCTCAAACCCCTTTCACACACACAAGAACATCAAGAGAGTGATTCTTTATGGTTTTTTTATTAAATTAACACCAAATCAAGAGAGAAAACAATATTAACACAATATTTGAAGGAATTTTCAACTTTGGTGAAAGTTTGAAGGAGAGAAAAAATTGGTACAAGAAAGCCCATAAGTTGCATAATCAAGGGAGTTTTATGCCCTCAAGAGGTAAGGAAATCCAAGAAAATCATCTCTTTAACATGATTATGAAGCTATCTGAGATGATTGACTTGCTTGGTTAGAAATCCATAGAAGAGAGGATATGAGAGAAGAAGAGTTTTTGGATTTTATGTGTATTTGTGTTCTATGAGATTATTGGAAGTGAGATACCATGATATTGAATTAGAAACCATGCATAACAACCATAGTTTGGGAAGCATGAGGTATTTTTATGTTTTTGTCATATTACCATAGACATAGTATTTGATATATGATATTATTTGTGATAGGAAAACAAGTACAAGAGTGAAGAAATTGACAAAGAAGTAGATAGCTCCTTGGTTGGGTTTTTGACAAGCTCTTAATAAAGGTTTGTACATATATGTATTGTTATTTGCTCCTTAAATGTGATAAATGCATGAAAAAGATGTAATATGTATTTATATGGTATTTGAGCATGCTTAATTGGTAAGCAATGTTTTATTATTGAATTTGAAAGCATGAAATAGTATATTACATGCTAGAGATATTAAAATGAGTATTGAAATAGGTATTAAGTGTCAAATGTGCATAAAAATGGCATTGTATGTAAAGTGTGTGTTGTTGAGCCTGGTTATGACCATGTTTGGTGATGATTTGAGTGGTGTTAACTTGATTATTTTGGTGTCCAGTGACCATGAATGATTAGTATTTATGTTTAGGAAGTGTTTAAAGTGCAATTTTGACAAAATTTGACTATAGACATAAGTTAGACCTCTTCACCACCAGTGTCACTATCATGTTGAAAACTATCATGACCATGAATATAGTTCTAGAATGCTTTACGGCCAAGCGTCACTAGCAACCCAAATTTTCACGGTCGTGAAGGCACTATTCACAACAAAGGTGACTCGTGTTTAAATGATGTTTTAGTGGGTTCGAAACATACTAATCATGCACAAATGTTAAAGTATGATGTAAAAATATATGAAAACATGTTGATAAACATAAATGTGATATGTGAACATGTATATATTATGTGAAACAAGATGGAAACATAAAAGAATGTGATTAAAATAAAGATGATACCTTAGTACAAATGCCCATTTCTCTATTTGAAGACTACTTTAGGGTAAATGATGCATCATAAAGGGGATAAGCAATACATATCGATGAGATGTATAAGTGAGGATTAGGTTGTCTAGCCCTAGTCTGGGTGCTCTTGTTCCTGGTACTCATACCTATTATACTAAGTCAAGTTAGCTAAGCTCTACTTTGAGTGAGCACGTTTGATTTGGGGGAGCTCGAATGGGCATACATATTACAGTGGATGAGTAGGATTTCTAGTCCTGGACTAAGTATGCCTACTTCATACCTTATATACATAGTGAGTAGGATGTCTAGCCTTGGACTGGATACGCCTGCTTCACACCTCGTACCCAACCAGTATGGGAATGAGGCTTGGGCTATTTGTCAAAGTTATTTAATTGGTAAAGAAAGCAAACAAGATAGTCAAGTTAAAAAGTAAAAAGTCATAAATGTTCAGAATAGATGACGTAGGCATATGAAATGTATTCCATGCATTAGGAAATAGTTAATGCATGAGTTTTTTGTGATATATGTAAAAGTAAAGGCATGAATTATGACTTAGACATGACATTACATGCATGTGATACGATATTATTATATTTTTCATAAACACGATTTATATGATCATACGCCATGATTTGTTTTGTGCTTCATGTATTGATTGATTGCATGAGAAAATTATAATGTATATATGTATCACTAAATTAGAGATAATTTAGCGTGAATTTTTTTCACGCATGTTAAGGAGCTTGTAGATAGTAGAAGTTGTTTTGAGAAGAGGAGTTAGAGCTCATATCGAGTGCAGATATTTGAGACCTGGTTTGTGGGTCTAATCATCATATTTTGTATTTTGTATATTCATGCATATGAGAATAGTGTTATGGCTTGTAATATGACATATGTATTTTGTACATGTATAGGGTTTAAAGCCTAAAACTATATGCTAGTGTAAATAATATGAATATATATATATGAGTCTTGTGATAAGAATCTGGAACATGTATAAATTTAATATATAAGATGAAAATAATAATTAACCTGATACAAGAAATACAGATAGTGACATTCTATCTATATAATAGAATTGTTTCTGTTATAGGGTAATATAATAGAAATAGTCCTATTATATAAGTAGGGCATCCCAAAATATTCCAAAAATTTTGATAAAAAGCAGGTTCAAACCTGAGACTTATCTGAATGCATTTGGAAAACAGCCCGACAAAATTCATCCATGGTAAAAGGAGCCACCAATTTGCATTATCCATCTTTGTAATTCTAGGCATGACATACTCTAAATCTAGCACAAAAGAATGATGACCATCATCAAACAAAGAACTAAAGTACTCCCGAGCAATATTACCCATTTGGCCAATATCATCCGTCCATGACCCTTCCTCAAGCTACGGTCTAGAAATTATGTTCTGTCTCTTACGTGCTGAAGCGAAAGCATGGAAAAAACGGCTATTAGAATCTGCTCCTCTCAACCACAAAGCCTTTGCTCGTTGCTACCAAAACCTCTCTTGCAAAGTAAGTGAAGCATTCAATCTTTCCCTTAAAGCATGCACAGACATATTCCCGTCATAACCCACTGAAACCGCTCTAGAAAGCTCACTTCTTGGACTGTTAATATCCTCTCTAAATTGACTTTTGAAATGTTTACCCCACTCAAAGATGGAATTCGTACAAGCCTGAATTCTGTCCAAGAAACCCAAATAACCTACCGACCGCCATATGTATCAATCACAAAACTCCTGAAACCCAGTTCTCTCAGCCAGTAATTCTCATAATGGAATTTTGTACCCTTCATATCATGAACCCTCAACTCTGTACACAATTCTATTGGGCAGTGCTTCATTACATTGATTGTAATGGCTTTATGGTATTTTACATTAATTCTAATGTCTAATTAAATTATATAATAAATTAATAATAATAATAATAATAATAATAATTTATGTCTAATTAAATTATATCATAAAAATATTTTTATCAAATTGTTAAAACTATTATTTTATTAAATTAATAATTATTAAATATTTAATTTGAAATTAAAAAATAATTATATCTATTAATTATAGGAAGAAAGTTAATGTAAATATTTACAAATAAATTAGAACAAAGAAAATAAGATATTTTAAGAAATATTCTATTTGGTGTGAATAAGTTGAAAACAAAATAGTGTTTGATGCTGAATTGAAATAATGTTAATGTAAAATGACACTATTTTTAGTGTTTTAGATTGGAGATAACTAAAAAAAACAAGCTTTTTTAAAACACGACTGAAAATTTGAAGACACAGCTGCCCATATAAAGGTTGGACTCTCGAATTATTATATGTTAGGCCATTAGTATATCCAATGGATCAAAATGGATAGGTTATCCATAAAAAAATGGTCTACCTAAATTCTACTTAAACCCTTGATTGAATTAAATATCTCCATCCAAATTCACCTAAAATTTTAATAGAATTATTTATTAAGATTTAAAAGGATTCAGAGGATATCCACAAAATCCATACATGATATTAGAGTTATTTATCGATCGGATTGATGCGAATTAGATATAACATTTAATCTAATCCTCAATTTGTGTGTTGAAAATTTTTCAATCTAATCCAATCCACAAATATACAAAAACCAATCCAATCCAAACAATAATTTACAAATTGGATTGGATCGGTTTAGTATTTAATTTTATATACTTTTCTCACATTTATAATATTCTAAAAACTTTTTAATTCACTACATAAACTACTTAATATCAAGTAATATTATAAAAATTACAATAGATTAATTACTTTTTTAAGTATTTTATATATATAGCTATAATTTAATTGTGGATTGATTTAACTTCGATCCATTAAATGATTTATGAACACTAGTGCATGCTGCCACTTCTAGACATTATCCTATTATTTGTCTTCTTATTGCAAGACTTTTTGAAAATACACCTTTTGGACTTTGATTTATTTATACACAATAAAATTAAGTAATACATTAGCCCTTCGCCAACTAAATACACCGCATAATTTTAAATCTCAACCGGAGCAGGTAGTATTTGTTGTGAAAATTCTAGTAAACTAAATCATGATCAAACCAACGTTAGCAAGTTTTTGTTTGTAAGCAAGCAGGAGCGGGACCATGTAAAACAGAATGGTCAATTCTTGGGAACCGGAAAGCGACGCGGACGCGAGAATTGAGGCAGCAAGGCGGGGGAGGATTTAGGCGTGCGCAGCCAACCTTCCCTGATTCTTTCGTTTTCTTCTCGCTAAATGCCTCTGCGCTGTCCCATTTCTATTTGACAAAACGCCATTACGAATTTCCAAGAGGCGCTATTTTATTTTCTTTTACTTTGAAAAAACTCTCCACTTTTCTTTTACTAAAACAATTCAAGTTCCGAATTTCTCTTCTTCGATTCAGGTCAGTTCCTCTTCCATTCTTGTCTCTTCTAACTTCCTTTTAGGGAGTGATTCCTTATTTCTCTTCTTCCTGATTGCTTTTGTTGCAAAATGTTGAAGTTCAACTGAATTTCTGCTTTGATTTTCAGGGATTATTACAATGGAGTTTCCTATTTCTCTCCGTTTCTGTTTGTTTATCTGCTCTACTCTTTGACTATAATAATAGTTTGGTTCTAGCAGTTTCTTGCGTTTTCTCAAGCACCCAAACTCATCGTTGCTTTAGGAGAATTTGCTTGAAGAATTCTTAGGCTCTTCGTATTGGTAAATTAGAGCTCAATCTATGCTTCTGCTTCTATTTTGATTGCTGCAATTTGCTTACTTTTTTTTTTTTACCAGTTTCTTTAATATTTCTTTACACTTTCCGGCAGGCCTTAGTTTATGTAAGCAAACAGGTGGTATCCCCATCTAAAGATGGTAGTTTTGTTTGTTTTAGTGTTTCTTTCGTTTGTGAGATTGAGTTTAATTTCGATACATTTCCAAGCTAATTATGCTATTGGAACCTTCAACAGTAATAGCATACAACCATTCTATTTTGAATGGCCAAACTTTTTGAAAAAGAGCAAAATTCCTTAAGGCTTCAATACCATTTTAAATTTGGGTCATTTCATTTCGAACAACTTTATTTCCAGGTGATAGTCAAAGAAATCAATTTATTTTGGAGACTGAGAGTCATTTAGAATGGATTTGGTCTTAGAGCTTGAAACTATGGCTTGATCCATGGATTGGTCACACCTTTTTCCTGGAATCACTCGATTTAAAAAGAAAATGGAGTACTTCTTTTACTTTTATTTTTTCCTTCTTTGTGAGTCTTTGGATGAAAGCTTTCCTTAAAGTGGTCCTATGCCCTCTGTGCAAGGCCTTCTTTCTCAAGAATTTGTTGGTGACTGATTTTTTTTTTTTTTTTCCAATTTGGCCTACTAGATTATCAAGCTATAATAAGTACAGTACGTGCTTCTTCCTCCCTTTTTCTAGTCTCTGATCAACCAATTAACAATATGGAATATGACATGCATTAAAAGTTGATTTTAGATTCCCCTTTGGTAAACCCATTGCCTTCCGACTCCAAAGAAGCCATGACTGTGTTGTGTCTTTGTTTTTTTAGGCTAGTTACGGTTTGAGCTGGATCAAAATGATAGGGCTACAGCTTTTATGCTGGAGTTGTTCAATAAATTGTGATAGCTTCTTCATCGTTTCCAATGAGAGATCACAACGTTTTGCATTCTAGAGAGAAAGGAATGTTAGATTTGGAAGTTTATGCAGCGTTAATCACTCGTCTTAGTCTATCTTCTTCACATGTATAAACATTCTGACTTAGCTTTTCACATTCTTATTCAGTAAATGATTTGTTCTAATTTCTTTTTCGCATTCATATTCCACAAATGATTTGTTCTAATTTTTGTATACAAGTCTAGAACACATTTCACTTAATGCTTGTATATGGTAATTACTTCATTTTATATATGTCATTCCTTTAATTATCATATTGCAACTATCACCTCTGTCACCAATGCTGTTGATCTTTTCATTAATCAATTAATAATATTTCTTACTAGCTTTCTCCCTTTAGCTTTGCAATCATTAGCATATTTTATGTCTGCCTAGGGCATGTAACCTTTTGTTCTTTTTCTTCCTTGGTGTAATTTCTGAGTGGCTATACTTATGATTTGTAATTATCTCCATCAGCTGATCTTATAATTTGAAATCAGATTGGTAGCAAAATGCCAGAGATTCAGCTGGGTAGTCATACTATAACATCCCATGGAGTCACCATTGCCAGGACACATATGCATGACTGGCTGATTCTTTTCCTTCTTGCGGTGATAGAGGTTATATTGAATGTTATCGAGCCATTTCACCGTTTTGTTGGAAAAAATATGATGACAGACCTGTCTTACCCACTGAAAGATAATACTGTTCCATTTTGGGCTGTTCCAGTATGTCTTAACTTTAAGAAATTATTTGTCATTTCTTAAAAGTTCTAGTCATATTTTGATAGTAATTGTAACTAAAGATATTTTTTTCCCTTTTTCCCTCTCTCTAACGATAGATTGTTGCAATATTGCTGCCTTTTATCATCTTTAGCATCTACTATTGCATCAGAAGGGATGTCTATGACCTGCACCATGCCATTCTGGGTAGCTCTCACTCTCTTATTCTGATACTTGTGGTTCTTGTTCCAGCTGTATGTATGTTCTGTATCAATATGATAACAAATTAAAATGGGTATCAGGCCTTCTGTTCTCCGTGCTTATCACTGGAGTTATAACTGATGCGATTAAAGATGCTGTTGGTCGTCCTAGACCTGACTTCTTTTGGCGTTGTTTTCCAGATGGCAAAGGGGTAGGCTTCTTAGTTAATTATTTCCCCCAACATTCATTCCTAAGATTTGTTTTTAACTGAGCCCATACTTGTGCTCATACTTGTACTCAACCAATGCACATTTGTTGTATGGGCAGGTGTTTGATAACATCACGAGCAATGTTATGTGCACTGGAGATAAGAGTATCATTAAGGAAGGACACAAAAGTTTCCCTAGCGGGCATACTTCTTGTAAGCTGCCCTATATTCCAAGAACTGCATGCTTTATATGAGATATCTACTTGATTTGTGGACTTCTCCTTTTTGTTCTGCTGTATGTGTTGTCAGAGCTATCTCCAACTATTTACTTAGCCTTTAACTGAAGCTCATATGCTAGTCATTATTTAAATATAAGAGTATGGTTTAGGTTTTTCTGCTCTCTGCATCAGGTTCATTTTTTTCCCTTTCCTAGGCTGAAGTTGTGGTAGATAAACAAGAAATGGTATTCTTTTGGGACATATGACAGAATGTTCATGAATCTGGTTTTAGTAATGATATGCATTTCCAGAAAAATTTTTGCAGTCTCTTAGATATTTTCATGATTCACTGCTTCCTTTCCTAGTACTTGGACTGTGTTGGAATGAACTTGATGAATACTTTTTTTTACATAGTGGAGCAATTTGGTATGCAGCTGCATAAATATGACTCCTTGTCTTGGTTTGTTCTCATGGAGTTTTGATATAACTGTCATTTCCCTTTTCTCAAATAAAGAAAAATGCAAAAACCAAAAGGAGTAAGAGAAGAAAACCTAAGGGTTCTTAGCTACTTCTTGACACCCTTAGAATGAAGCCTAAATTACTATCTTTAAATTCTTTCAGACTTGAGGCCTATCACATAAAGTAGGAAGCTATTTATATGTTGTTATTGCAATTCATTTCTCTTGATTTCTACGAGCTAATATTGTTTCTAAGAAACTATTTATATTGTGAAAGAAAAGTCTCTTTTACCTCTATTTCTTCAGCCCTTCAGGGACATGTATGCTTTAAAGTTCCTTGTTTGCAGGATTCACAGTACATCATATGCATTTATCTAAGAGGAATTCTGCATTGATATGCAGGGTCCTTTGCAGGTCTTGGTTTTATGTCGTGGTACTTATCTGGGAAAATCAAGGCTTTTGATCGTAGGGGTCATGTTGCAAAGCTTTGTATTGTTTTTCTACCATTACTTGTTGCAGCTCTTGTAGGAGTTTCTCGAGTTGATGACTATTGGCATCATTGGCAAGATGTATTTACTGGGGGTCTTTTAGGTCTGTTTGTCCAGGATAAATATTTTGCAATCTGCATTAACTATTTCTTGCAATGAAACCTTCGTCACTTCAGTATTAAATTGCGTGCAGGCTTGACAGTTGCTTCGTTTTGTTACTTGCAATTCTTCCCACCCCCATATGATATAGATGGTATACTCTTACCTTCTCTTTCTCCAATTGGCTATCTATAGTATGCTTTTTATGTTATTCTGCATGTATGATTTAATTGTTTGTATCTTGATATCCAAAAATCTGTTTAAATCAGAATTCTTAGAAATTGTGGAGAATTCTATGCAATAAGCTTCTAAGTTAAATTGGGAAAAAGAGTAGAATAAAGCATGGAGTAACAAGGGTGCTGTCAACTTGTCAGACATTCAGAGGTCATGCCTCACAGTATTACACTAGAACATTAAGGTTTATGGTTCTTTTTGGTAATATCTATGGTAGGTGGAAGAATTTAGGGATTTGTATTTTGTATTACCTGACATGCAAAAATTTTCTTTTGCCTTTGGTGATGAGTTTTCTGCCTATTGCAATTATATACAAACAAATTTCCTCCTTGGAAACTTATGGTTAGTTCCTAAGGTCTATTCGAGATCTCTGGTTCCTAATTTGCAAAGCATTTTAGGTTTTCGACCACCGTTTGATTCATGGAATTGAACTATAAATTTTTATGAAGTTAATTTGTTATGAAAAATAGAAATGTGAGGTCTTATTTCTTGTGCTGGAATTTTTGTATAATATAACATGAGGTCATATCTTTAGATCCTCTTAAAATAATCTTCACCTTTCTTTTATTTGAGTATAGAGATTAGTCTCTCTCTCTCCAGAAGGGAAAATTTGGTTAATGCGAGTGTAATTTCTGGGGAAAAAGAAAATGACTTCATTGCACAAAATAATTGATGATACATTTCTTAAGGCTTCGTGGACTCTATGGAAAATATGCTAGTATTGTAAGTTCCAAAAGTGCCTTCGTTGCAAATTATGTCGATATGTCATGCCATGCAATTTGGTGGGTGGTTCTTGCATCTTGTTATGCATTTGGAACCATTGCTATATGTTGCAGTTTCATCATGCAAACAAGTTTGCAATGCTGACGCAAATATAGGCCAAATTTATATTTTGTGCCATGTAATTCCACTTTATCAACATGGCAACCTGTTGCATTTCTTGTGCATGAATTTCTTATTTATCATGTTGATTGTGCAGGGTGGGGACCTCATGCGTATTTTCAAATGTTGGCAGAATCTGGAAATGGCGCCCAGTCTTCCAGAAACACAAATTGTCTTCATTATGAGCAATCAGAGCTTCAGAATGTATATGTTGATTCTCAGCATCTGAGCGTGGTAAGCAGAGATACACGCCCCATCTTGGATGGAAATAGGCAGTGAGAAAAGGCACTGACTTGAGGTTTCTGATCATAGAAAAATAGGGATACATGTCGATACTAAGTAATTTACACTGGGATAGTACTGTGTGTTCCTTTACAAAGGTAACTACGCAGACTTGAGTCGTTCACTCAACTCTTTTCTGGCGAGATTCATCTGTTCAATTTTAGTGCGTGGCTGTTTATATGTTATACCTTTGTTTTGATTCGGTATTGCTTCATAGCAATCTTTCTTCTTCCCTCTTAACGAGCATTTGTTTATGTTATGAATAGATTTCATTGTAGTCCTCCAAATTTTTGGGAGCTTAGAGATGCACTTATTCCTTTTAAGTTCGGCATGGCTCGAACCTGAAAATGCCTTTTATTATACATTATGGAAATATACTTAAGGATTAACCAACCAGATCTGCCAGAATTGAGATATACATATAAAAATAAATATTTTTCTATTTTGGGTGAACTAATTGGCCTAGTTGGTTGAACTTGAGCATCGGTGTGGGTATAGAAAATTGGTTTCCAATTTTATAATGTGGTAATTCACCAATATAATAAAATTAATTTTTACGTAACATATGAAGGTGTGGAAATTTAGTTTTCAATTTTAAATGAAATAATTCACTGATATAATAATGAGTTAAAGAGATGGAAAGTTTTTTTTTTTTTTTTTTTTGCTGCAGACATACAATAAATCGAATTTGTGTTGGATAGATCCATTAAGGGGTAAAACACTCACTTTAAAGTTTTAATGGTGCCCCATTGGTTAAGAGAGAAGTGATTTCTACCATTCAATCTCATATACTCAAAATTGAAACCTAATACTAAAAGATAAGTGGTTTCTACCATCTCATCTCACTTTTTGAAATGAAAGTTTTTTTTTTTATTGTATAGGTCACATGCAGTTTGACCATAAACTCATTGCCACTGAAAGATATAAAGGGGCAAAAAAGTTACGAGTTAACCTGATATCTAGCCAAAGAATGTTGAAACACATTGATAATAGTAAGAAAACTTGCGAGGAGAAAAAGTAGGAAAAAATGATGCAGAAGATATAACAGCGACAATGCAATATCTCACAAGTGAAGCACTAACAAATTGGTAACATGAGAGTCAGTAAAAACAATTTCTGAGAAGAAGGAAAGCATATTTTAGTCATCCATTTGTAAAGACACTTGAAGAATTCTTTCCCTCCACTTTTAAGATAATGACAAGAAAAGGCAATCTAGATTTGCTTCTCTCAATTCACATATTCCTTTCTTTCTTTCAAATGGTTCAAAAGGAACGTTCCTTCTCCTACTCTCTTACTCTAAACACCTTAATCTTTCCATTTATCAAGGAGCTATATATACATCAAGTATCAATTGCAACATACAAATTTACATTGTGAATCCAATTAATAATTATTGTATCACATTTTCTTGAAAATGGCTTCTCAAGCAGTCCTTAAGCAATCCGAAACAATTGCAGAAAGCATGCCTGATGCATTGAAGCAGAGCCGGTATCATATGAAGAGATGCTTTTCCAGGTGCTTCATGTACTTCTTTTTTCCTTCTTTCCATATAATTTTGCTCATTGATATCTGATCCTTTTTCTTTCTTGGGCTGTTAAAAAAAAAAAAAAGTTTTGTAGCAACAGGGAATAGACTAATTAAGCATCAACATATAATGGAGGAAGTGGAGAAATCAATACAAGAAAAGGTTGAAAGGAAAAAAGTCTGGGAAGGATTACTTGGTTACATCTTGAGTTCTACCCAGGTATTCATTCTAACACTGCATCTGAGCTATGTTACTCAGATACTTCATTTTTTAAGAAGTATCCGTACCATTCGGGCATGATATTAGTATAGATATGGATTACGTACCAGAGTCTCCACTTTAAAAGTGGGTACTCCTAATACTTCTAATATTATACCTACAGCTTGCTACAAAATTTTATCACATAATTGTTCCATGTAAATCTGAGCAAAGTGTTTGTTCAAGAAAATTTACATGAAGATGAAATTACATAAAAAAAAAATGATAAAATTCAAGGAGATCAAGAACAGTGTTCAAATTTAGTACCCTCTTAAATGTTTCTAGATTCTCAATCAAGATTGAAGCCCTATAATCCTTTGAAAATATTTATATTTTTATATATAGACATATTCTCATACCCATACCGTAATTTTGAGTACTTTTTAACCATACCCACGTACCCTAAATTTTAAAAAATAAAGAGTCGGACATCTAGGTATGTACCCATATCGGGTACTTGTACCCGTGTCCAAATAACATAGCATTTGAGTATGGATAGTTAGATTCAAACATGAAAATTTATGTATGGACTATATATATATATATATATTTGGGTGTTAAATATAAAAATTGCAGGAGGCAGCTGTTATTCCACCCTATGTTGCTCTTGCTGTTAGACCAAATCCTGGTTTCTGGGAATATGTTAAGGTGAATGCTGATGATCTCAGTGTTGAAGGCATCACTCCTTCAGAATACTTGCAGTTCAAAGAAATGATCTTTGACGAAAAATGGTACATTGCAAGCTGTTAGTCTAAAATTTTCCAACTTTTAGCTTTACTTCTGCAAAATTATTAGTATGTTTCTATTTTTTGATGAGCAGGGCAAAGGATGAAAATGCTTTGGAAATAGATTTTGGAGCAGTGGATTTCTCAATACCTCACCTGACCCTTTCTTCTTCTATTGGGAATGGGATGAGCTTCATCTCCAAATTCATGTCCTCAAAGATTAATGGGAGCTCTGATACCGCAAAGCTTCTGCTTGATTATTTAGTAGGCCTTAATTATCAGGGAGAGGTACCCAATTTGAAAGGTTGACTGACTACTTTCAAATACAAGAAAAAATTTGATGGAAACTAAAGGTAAATTCTTGTTACGAATTGCAGGACTTCATGGTCAATGAGAAGATGGATACAGTTTCCAAGCTTCAAGCATCACTGATCGTAGCTGAAACTGTTGTTTCTGCATTACCAGAAGATTCTCCATGTCAGGAATTCCAGCATAGGTCATTTTCCTATTTAATTATTTCCTGTAAATTTTCCCTTTCAAAGTGAGAAAACTATGACAGAATGATTATTGACTGCATCCATGGTATTTGCCAATGATTAGGCTGAAAGAATTGGGGTTCGAGAAGGGATGGGGGAATACTGCAGAGAGAGTTAAAGAGACAATGAGATTGCTTTCTGAAATACTTGAAGCACCCAATCCTGAGAAACTAGAGTTGTTCTTTGGCAGGCTTCCTAACACATTCAATATTGTAATTTTCTCTCCACATGGCTATTTTGGCCAGGCAGATGTCCTCGGATTGCCAGATACCGGTGGCCAGGTGAGAGAAACATCTTAAAAAAGAAAATATCACTTTGTTACAAGGAATTCCTTGTAAATATGAATGTGTCAATGTGTAGGTGGTTTACATTCTTGATCAAGTGAGAGCATTGGAGGAGGAGTTGCTTCTCAGAATCAAGCTGCAAGGCCTCAACATTAGGCCTCAGATTCTCGTGGTGAGCACACAGACAAATTCAAAAGATTTAAATGATTTATAGCATATGAAAGATTTCAGCCTCCATTAATTCCTTTCTTCTCTCTATTATCTTCATCTTCATTTAGGTAACAAGACTTATACCGGAAGCTCGAGGAACAAAGTGCAACCAAGAAATTGAGCCTATTATTGATACAAAGCATTCCAACATTCTTAGGGTCCCTTTCAGGACAGAGAAAGGTGTTCTTCAACAATGGGTCTCCCGTTTCGATGTTTATCCTTACCTGGAGAAATTTGCTCAGGCAAGTTGATCTTTTTCTACATAGAAATGTTCATTTAATTCCACTTTGTTGTTCTCATCACCTGTGCAATAATTTTTTTCTGTCTGGCTCTTTCCCTATCACCAGGATGCTGCTGATAAGATCTTTGAACACATGGATTGTAAGCCAGAGCTCATTATTGGGAATTATAGTGATGGAAATCTGGTGGCATCTCTCATGGCTAATAGATTTGGCACAACTCTGGTTTAAACTTACCTCTATTACTTTTACCTTTAATTTAATTACTCCACTTAATCATATTCTAAACTTTTGCCCGCTATCAATGCAGGGAACTATAGCTCATGCTTTAGAGAAAACTAAATACGAAGATTCTGATGCTAATTGGAAGCAATTAGACCCCAAGTACCACTTTTCCTGTCAATTCACAGCAGACATTATTGCAATGAACACAGCAGATTTTATTATAACTAGCACCTACCAAGAAATTGCAGGAAGGTAAGTCTTTTATCTAATACTGCATCTGATAAATTCTGCTTTCATTTTTTGAATAATTGACTCGAAAACAATTGATTTCTCCTCAGCAAGGATAGACCTGGACAGTATGAAAGCCACGAGGCATTTACTATGCCAGGGCTTTGCCGCTTCGTGTCAGGCATCAATGTGTTTGATCCAAAGTTCAACATTGCTGCCCCTGGGGCTGACCAATCTGTTTACTTCCCCTACACCGAGAAACGGAGGAGGCTAGCCGCTTTTTATCCTGCCATTGAAGAACTACTCTACAGCGAGGAGGACAACAATGAACACATGTAAGCTTCTCAAGTTAATTAATAATATGCCTCCATTACAAGCACACATCATCATTGTTTCTGTAAAACTAAAATATTGCTGCACCAGTGGATATCTTGCAGACAGGAAGAAACCAATTATCTTCTCCATGGCCAGACTTGACACGGTGAAAAACATTACAGGACTAACTGAGTGGTATGGAAAGAATAATAGGCTAAGGAGCTTGGTAAATCTTGTAATTGTAGCTGGATACTTCGATCCATCTAAATCGAAAGATAGAGAAGAGATTGCGGAGATAAAGAAGATGCATAGTTTGATAGAGAAATACCAGCTTCAGGGTCAGATAAGATGGATAGCAGCTCAAACTGATCGATACCGAAATGGAGAACTCTACCGCTGCATTGCAGATACAAAGGGAGCATTTGTTCAGCCTGCACTCTATGAGGCTTTTGGTCTCACAGTTATTGAGGCAATGAACTGTGGATTGCCGACATTTGCTACCAATCAAGGAGGGCCAGCAGAGATTATCGTGGATGGTGTGTCAGGCTTCCACATTGATCCTAATAATGGTGATGAATCGAGCAACAGGATCGCTGATTTCTTCGAGAAATGCAAGAAGGATCCTGAATGTTGGAACAGAATGTCAGCAGCTGGCCTGCAGCGTATATATGAATGGTAACCGAACGAGACAGCACCATATCTATAAGCTTTTCATTATCACTAACAGTTTTTATATTATTATTGCAGCTATACATGGAAGATATATGCAAATAAAGTGCTGAATATGGGATCCATTTATGGATTTTGGAAGCAGATGAACAAGGAACAGAAGCTTGCTAAGCAAAGATACATCGAAACCTTTTATGGTCTTCAGTTCGGGAATTTGGTGAGTTTATTCAGACAATCCTCAGCTTTGAATCATGAATCTATGCAAATCATTGAACAGGACTAATTAGTGAACCCTATATTACACAGGCAAAGAATGTTGCAATTTCAAGTGTTGATACTCAAAAACAACCTAAATCATCAGCTGCAACAAGTGAACCTCAAGAACCAGCAACTAGCTCTACTACTGTTCAACCTCCACAATCACAACCAACTCAGAAACCTAAACCCAAAGAAGCACCAGCAGAGACAGCTAAACCTCAGCCGCAATCAAGGCATGTCAGCTAACTCCACACTGATCAAATCATACATTCAATGCAGAGTTTCTTATTATATATGTCATAATTAATTTTCTGTAATCTAATTTTTCTTTTCTTGACAGGAGCACTCAAACCAAACCTCAAAGGTGAAGACTGGATGATTGACTTAGTTAAGTTTGTTGGTTATCTAAGATAAACCTTCTAACTCAGAGATCTTAATTTTTGTTGCAGGCAAGAAGATTTAGAGCAGAAGAAAATTGCCACCTCATTGCAAAGAAATCAAGTGTGGATGTCATGGAATTGGTGGTTCATCATGATCATCTCTCTTTTTGCTCTTTATTACATGGTGATGAAGTTTTATAGGCTATTCGGCAGAGAAAGTGAAGACTAAGAATAGAATTATAATCATTGCAAAATGAAAATGTATCAGGGAATAATGATAGCTCCTCATTTTCTTATTTCATGTAGCTAATAAACAGCTGATTGCAGATAGCTTAGGCTTGTCTGTTTGATCATTGCTGTGATTCCAGCAGACAAAATAAAGTATGTAAGAATAAGACAAGATACTGAGCTATGGTAATGTATTCATCACCATGCAGAAAAGAAAATGAAAAAAAATCATTTTGTATTTTGTATAACATTCTATTTTCTTGGAGTAAAAGAATTAATATCCAGTGCCATTGTCAGATCTCAAGATTTTAATGTTGATGCAACTTTGAGCCACATTTCACAGAATTGGTAGAATTCATTTTGCAATTTGGCTTGCTTTCCCTGAAATTTCAGACAAGTTTTGAGCTAATGTGGTTCGATTGTTTTCTTTTTTTTTTTTTTTTTCTTTCCTTTTTCTTAATGAAATTCAATTTTTTTCTTTGATAAAAATGCAATTGAAATTTAAGTTGAAGATTATTAATCAAATTGACAGATTGACAACACAAAATGCCAAAAATCTTCTTGGAACTGACCAATACAAATGTATTGGTTCAATTTCGGAAAAAAAAAAAGTCCAATTTTTGACAACTTATATTCATTTGAAGTTAATTATTTTAAAGTTGTATAATAGACTATGGTTGCGAGAAAAAAATGTTTAGATTATATATAGATTTGAACTCGTAATTATCAATACAATTTTGAATTTTGACTTTAATTTATATGTAATTAAGTTCTTAAAGTTTTTCCATTTTCATGGCTGATTTTAATCGAGTCATTATCATGTTGAGTGTGTATATATGTTTTTTTTTTTTTTTTTCGTTTTAGTAATAATTAAACAACGAGTAAGCAAATGTTTGACTTTTTCGCTAAATCCAAAAAAATAATTCTTAAAAGTTCATTTTATGATATTGAAACCTAATTAACCAGATTTCCCCAAAATACAAAATAAATATATGTTTCCATTTGGTGTTTATTTTACAATTTTTGACTGATTCTAGACTATATATATATATATATATATATATATATATATATATATATATATATATATATATATATATATTTTCTGTTCATCAGAAAAAGTCATCCTGACTGTCATTATACTCTTTATTTAATAATAAATATAAATAATTGAAAATAAATTAATTAATTCATGTTGAATGATTCTCAACACCTAACACTTTATAACTACAGGAATTTGGCCTTTCCTTTTAGAATCATTATGCCTAATTTAATTGAGAGATTTTAAATAATGAATTTTAAACAATTCATGAATTTATGTCAAATTTATTATTTGACTACTTAAAAATTGTCAAAATCTATGAATTTTGAAATATCTCTCATCCACCAAAATTTTTTATTTTTTAAAGATTTGATTTCTTATCTCTTAGGTGAAAAAGTCTAAAATCCATAGATTTTAATCAACGAGAGATTATTATCATTTTTTTTATTTTAAGATTGTCTCTAATAAATTAATAATATTAAAAAATTATACTTATTGTAAAAAAGCAAAAATGATTTTTCTTTTAGTTTCAACTAATTATTATTATTATTATTATTATTATTATTATTATAGTGTTAATATGTATTAAATTATTAATAAAAATATTTTTAACAATGTAATTAAACATTATAACATATAATAACTTTATTTTTTTTTTATTTTTCAACTCATAAAACAACTAATTTTATTTTTAAAATTTTTAAGTATACAGTGGAATTGATTGTATATGTTTAATTAATAATAAATTATCAATATTTAATAAAGGATAAAATTGGAAATTAATTGTTAAATCCATCGATTGTGATCATTGAACCAAATATAAATATAAAGATAATTACATCATCAATTCATAGATTTTGTAGTCAAATCAAATGATAGAATTCTTAAAA
>CATIWF010007542.1:0-19837 GCA_949630135.1 Balakata baccata | reverse complement strand
CTTCTTCAACCGCTCAAGGTCATCTCTCAGCTTCATGTCCAAAGCATTGGATACAACCTGAGAGTACTTCCCATCCTTATAATCCTTCTGCCTGTTAAGGAACCAGTCTGGAATCTTGAACTGGCGGGGATTAGCAACAATGACCATAAGCTTGTCCAGCTCCTCGGCTGATAATTCACCAGCTCTACATACAATACAAAAATCGGATATCAAGAAATTAAACAATCAATAGCAATTATTTAGAGTCATGCGCTAAAAAAACATAATCAAGGTAAAGTATATGGCATATGAACACAGCACATGCCATAGCAAATCTCTCCAACTCAATGACCAACACTAGATAAAGATAAGGAAAAAGTAAAGAGCCACATTGGTGTGCTAAAGGTCACTTGTAATAGCCATTGAAACAGCTGTGCCAATTTTAAACAAATAATCAAATCTCTCAAATCATCAGCAAAGACTATAGCATAGTCAAGCAAAAACCATTAGTTCGTTTGATATAATTATGATCAGTAAAATCGCACAAGAAATTCTATGTCCTTATCTAAATACATAAAATTAAACTGGAACGTTTAGCGACATTTGCAACTAATTTATGAATGTTAATTAGGAAAATAAACTAAAGATAAAAGGCACAGAGGACATTACCTCTTGTTCATGTCGACATCGGCTTTCTTACAGACGATGTTGGCGAAACGGCGGCCAATACCTTTGATGGAGGTTAGGGCAAACATAATTTTTTGTTTCCCATCAACGTTCGTGTTCAGAACACGAAGAATGTGTTGAAAATCTTCATTTGCTACCAGCGACTACAAGAGTTTAAAAGGCATTAAAATTCACTGTTAAGATCTATAGAACATAGGCTAATCATCTGAACACAAGACCGCAAAAAGACATAGAAAGAAGGAGGTAGATAGGTTTCTTAATTACTCACCATGGCTAGGGTTTTCTCTTCTCTGGGCGGCGGCGATAACCAGGGAGTGAAGGAAAGTCCCAAAACCCTAGATGCGGAAGCAGTAGGGTGTCTGGGCCGTTTTTATAGCATGTCGAAAAATTGATAATGCCACGTAATTTTATTTCTTCCACCAGGTTTTTTTTTTTAATAAAAAAGGATTTTCGTTTTGAACAGTAAACTCAGTTCCAATAAAAATAATAATAATAAGATATGCCAACATATAAGTTCATATACATACCATGCATTCAATTGCAAATCAATAAATGACACATATCACATCTATGCTATCTATGTAATAGATAAAGTACATTTGAAAATTATCATACCCAAATCTGATTATATATATTACTATTATATCTATTTTAAATTTATTTAAAATTATAATGTTAATATTCATATCTGTCGCAAATCTAATTAATATTATCCGTTTAATATCTAAACTCATTTAATCTGTTTTATTCAAACTAACTAAATATTTAAAATATAAAATAATCTATTATAAATTACTAAAAAATGAAATAAAATAAAACATAAAATTTAATTCAGCACATTCAAATTAAAATTATTTATTAAATTATTCAAACAACAAAATTATACATTATTAATTATGATAGAAAAATTATATTTCAATGTCAAACTCCTATTACATTTGTAATTCATTAATATTTAGAAACGCACAAAAAATAATTAACTTACCATTACATATATTAAATTACAATAGAATTATATATATATATATAATTGAATAGCGGGTTATCGATAACTTCTATCTATACCTCATCCAAACATGTGATAGATTTAAAAATTATTATTCAAATTCGTTCTAAAATCCTAATAGACTTACTTATTATGGTTTAAATGAATACGGATAGACACGGGGATCTGCTATCTATAATTTATACTCATCCAGTGTACCAATACGTACTATAAAAAAACTTTAATAATAATAAGAAAGGAAAACGTACCATAAAAAAAACTTTAATAATAATAAGAAAGGAAAATTACAAAATATCAGCAAAATAAAATATTTTAAAATAAATTCTTAATAAATGAAATAGAATATTACAATTTTCTTCTGCACAGGTCTTGATATCTTTTTACAGGTTTATCCAAGGTAAATTTAAATTACTGGATCACTAAAGCTAAAAAAATAGAACACCATACTTTCTAACCGAAAATTAATATATTTATTTTATTGATGTTATTATTTTTACATTTTATCGTAGAAAACACATCTACCAATAATAGAGGGAAATCAAATTAAAAGTAATAACGTTTCCAAAATTAGAGGAATATCAAATAGAAATTATTGCAATAATTAAATAATTTTTCTTTTTAAGTATTTTGCCAACATGAATCTCATGCATAGCTACATGAAAATCTTCAACTTATTTTTAAAATATTGCACTTAAGCAAATGCATTAATAAGTCAGAATTTATTTTTTACAATTATCACAATTGCATAATATTTAGATTTAATTTCATCCATAGTTACTTAACTTTGGTATTATTGTAGTGAAATCACATAATTTTTTTTGTCTCATAAAAATCACTCAACTATAATTTTGTTTTAGTAAAGTTACTTCTGGTGATTTTTCAACTGTTAACAACTAGAAAAATCGTGCTAGTATTCTAGTTGGCACATGAGACATGTCACTATACAGATCAAATAAAACATTACTATAAAGATCAAATAGAGTTTTGACATCTCAGTTGACACTATTTTAATTAATGCTGCTGATGTGAATGCTGAGTTGTATGCATACATAATGCTCTGTTTTATCAATACAATGACATGACGTGTCTCATGCGCCAACTAAAATGTTAATACAACTTTTACAGCTATTGACTGCTGAAAAATTACCGGAAATGACTTTTACCGAAACTAAATTACAGTTAGGTGACTTTTATGATAAGAAAAAAAATTATGTGACTTTACTACAATAATACCAAAATTAAGTGACCACATATAAAATTAAGCCCAATATTTATTGTCTTTAATCAGCATGAGAAAATAATTAGAAAGAAATACTGACAACTGAATACAAAGAAACATAGTACATGAACATTCAGATAGACGCACAGTTATTATCTTCTCGTTTCTGCCAAAGACTAACCAGCACTAGTAAGAAAAACAAGCAGACTCCCTCACCATTTTTTGAATACAAATCTTGTTGTACCAAAAGAGTTGCGAAAGTAGAAACTAAGAAACGAAATATATATATATATATATAATACAATTCTCACAGGAATCCACAAAACTGATACACGCCTTGCACAAATATAATATCAAGCATCTAAATATTTACCAAAGAAAAAAGAAAAAACTTGGAAATGAAATTGGCTATTATCATAATTCAGCAATGAATTGTAACATTTACATAAATCAAAGGGAAGATCCAAAAGCACAGCCCTCCGTTGCACCTACTTTTCACATCATACTAAACTACTAGTCTATTCACCGAAAGTTTGAGTTGAACTGTACATTCATTCAGGGTAACAGAAATAGTCACATTAATTCCTAATCTCCGAGAAGAGAAATTACCAAAAATGACAATTTTGTCAATGAGCATAAGCAAAAGGCGATCAGGAAGCCCGAAAAGAAAGAAACATCCAATTTCTACTCTAAAAAGAATCCAATAAAAAATCAATTAGCCTGGTTTGATAGAATTATCACCTCAGTGGCGGCACGCAAATTAGCCCCACCAGAGGCACAGTGATACGCAATAGCAGGTGTAGTACTCGTACTAAACGAGGTTTCAGAATTGCTTTGCACCACACTACCTTTGTCAGTGTCAGAATCTGAAATAGGAGGCTTTTGCAGCTTTGAATTCAGAAGAGCCTTATCTCCATCAGGAGAAAGGGCACCGTTTTGAGATGTGGCCGGCACAAATTTCAGGCCATGTACAACATTCACACAACAGTCTGATGCAGCCTCTGTGGACAAGCAAGGTGTACTACTCGAGCAGATGTGCAAATTAGGTTGACTGGTGACATCAGAGGTCACCACATGACTAGGATCATCATAATTAGGATTAGCGCTAGCAAGTGCAGCCTCCATTTCATGACTATCAGACCCATCGCTTTCCCTGAAAGTACTCAAGTTTTGTTTAAATGTCATCGCAGTGCAAGAGCTGTTCAGTGGCTCCAGTGTCCTTTGGTGAGCTTCAGTGGATGATGACTCGATTAGATTGCAGGCAATAATACTAGTCTTGGTCCTCTAGGACTCAGAGAGCAACATTCTTATCTGAGACTTTTACTCCATGCTCAACAAGCGTGTCCTCAGACTGAAAAGCAATGACTTCAGTTCTGGTGTGCACTGAATTCTTCCCAAAATAATCGGGATTGTCTTCAACTTTGCTAACTTCTATTTTCACGTTACAAGGAATTGTTCCAGTACAGTCAAAGGAAGCAAGTGGAAATTCTCCACCGTTAGCAGCTTCAGATCCCATTTGAGACACTTCGAACAAATCCTTGTCCACTTTAGATACATTACGCTGGCTCGGTTGACCCTGCAATTGTTGAAATGGACAGTCAGTGCGAATAACAATGGAAGCAGAGAGAGCATTCTGTTGTCCAGAAATCTCTGCAGTTTGTTCATGAGCATTGCATGAACAATCGAGAAGATTCACTACATTTTCACTAATCCCATCCAGATTACCGGAAATTACAGTCGACTGATCCTGGCATTTAGTATTGTTCTCATCCTGAACTATGATGCCTAATGTCCCATTCAGGCAGCCATCAGGAAGAACAGAAACAGATTCAGCTGCAGCAGGTTCACCAATTATGTTACTGGCACCAGGCACACCATTCCCATTAAAACCCTGCAAATCAACTTCAGCTGAATATCTCTCATCCGATTTATTCTTCTCAACTCCAGTTTGTCCATAAGCATCAGATGAAGAATCAAAAGGATTGACAATTTCTCTCTTTTTCTCACTCAGATTATCAGAAACCACACCCAACTGATTATGGAATTTTGTATTATCTGCACCCTGAATTGCAGCATCAGATGACTCATTCGAGCAGCGATAAGGACATGGTGAATGGGATTTCGCTTTGGCAGGTTCACCAATTAAGTTATTGGCATGAGGTACAATGTTCTCACTAAATACTTTCAAACCAAATCCAGCTGAACATCTCTGATCAAAATTATTTGTCTCATCTCCAATTTGACTTTGAGAATCACATAAAAAACCAAGGGAACTCATATTAACATTTCTTCCATCCAGATTATTAGAAGTCATACAAGATTGATGAGAGCATTTTGGCGTATTAGAATTCTGGATTGAAGTGTCAGATGCATCATTCGAGCAGCCATCAAGAAGTGAACCAGATTCAACTGCAGCAAGTTCATTTGACACATTGCCTGAAGGAGGTACATCAGTCCTACTAGAATCTTTCATATCGAATCCTGCAGAACATTTCTCATCAAAATTATCATTCTTCTCCGCAGTACAAAGTTCCCCAAGTTCAGTAGACTTCAACCCTACAATAATTTACATGATGTGAAAGATATTGGAATGATGAAATTAATATCCTCCAACCATCGGATGTGGATGGTCACTGATAATAATAGTAAGTACCTTCTATGGGATGTATACTTCCTTCAGAAAATTGACGCTTCAATAATGGTTTCTGTAACATATCAATGCCGGGGAACACCATAATATTAATATTTCTCAGTATTTTCTTGCTTGACCCTTCAAAGGGCTTGAAACCGAACGCAGAGGTCCATGTTTCCCTCAGCTCAGAAATAGCAGGTATGACCAATTTCTCAACATTTAAAGAGCACAGAGCCTGATAGGAGATTCAGAAATGAAATGAAAACATGCTAGTGAAAAATAAGCAAGCAGCACATAACAAGATGTATTTCACTAAACCAAAGAACAGAGAATATCATTTCATCAAGAACCACAATATTTTGAAGCACACATTTAAATCAGCAAGGAAAGCTGTCAAAATTTAATATTTGGTCATGATCTCCTGCATGAATGAGAAGTATATCCAGGAAAAGTCTCCCCCAGTTCACCAAGTATATTTTTAACAAATATTGCAGAAGGGGAAGGCAACCAGATGAAGTAATAGGGGAAACTTTCGGTCTCAATAAACTCTTTATGTATACCTGGCAGGCAATCTGTTCATTTTTATTTTCAAATTTATAGAACACTTTGCCAAAAATACAAAAACAAGAAATTCTTCTCCCCCACCACCCCCCCAACAGATGATTACTTGGGAGTTATTATTCATTCTGAGTAAGATTAAGTCCAACAAGGTCATAATTTACTCAAACAAACAAGAATAATTCTAGTATATTTCCTATGTATCAAAGGTGGGGAAAACAATCCGAGAATATCCAACAAACAAATCCCAATAAATTCCCATGATGAACAGGTGTTGGCACTCAGTATGCCTAATCTCAACTTCAAGCACATGCAGATGCAAATCAAAAGCACAAAGCAATTTTGTACCAGACATACCTCTTCAATTGCACTTAGAAGCCGACGGCACATTCCTTGACGCCTGAATATGTAACGGGTACCAATAAATGGCATCTCTGCTAACTGACTCCCATGTAATCTATATAAACAGGTATGAATTATTGTAATTGTCAATAAAACACCAAAATAGAAGACGCAAGCAAGTAGGCAGGTTCAAATAAGTCATAAAAATAGACGAATGCAATAGGTAATAGTTGCACAGGATTTAGAAGAACCACACAAAACCAGCATGTCTAGCTATAGGCCCCAGCTCAGTCGCACATCATGAAATGATGGCAAGACAACGAATCAAAGAGGGAGTCGGGGAGGGTTTTAACAAGTACAACTTCAAAAGTAGAAATAATACTGAGAGAACAAAGTGTGAATCCCAGCAGGCTAATTCATCAAACTATCATATATTTATTATACTCTATACTTTTCTTATTCAGATACTAAATTAAAAATTAGTTCTGAGTTCTGACAAAAGAGCGAGCAACTGCTTTTTTTTCATAGGCAATTATTATATCATCAATATAACTAATTCAAAAATATTAAACATTAAAGAAGAGAAGAGAATCCTTTGTAGCATAAATGACATTTCCCCAAGTGCCTCAATTTGGAGTTTTATAGTGCGTCATACTATAACCTTTCTTAGTTCTAAGCAGATAGTTTCAAAAGCAGAAATAATAATTGTGCAAACCTTGTTTAAGCATTAAAGTTCCTAAAAATCGTTCTTAATAGGATTGACTCCATGATCATACTGATGCAGACAGAAATTTAGCATTGAATAACTACTACAAGTTGGCAAAAGCATTGAGTAAATATACCTAATCGAAGCAGCAGCAACTATTTCATCCCCTCTCTCAAGAATTGCAGTGAAGAAACCACTATAGTTCAATCGGTTAAAGTTGGATCTGAAATGAAATTAGTAATCCATCGATAACAAATGGTTATTTAAAAAATGTAAACATCGCATATAAACAATTAGGGTCAAGAATTAATTACTATAAATCGAGAGAAAAAAAAACAAAATATACAACAAAATATACATGCTACTTTTTGGCCAGATGCGACAAATAGAAGGAGCTCCTTTACCAAAAGAGGATTCCATCTTTCATGAGCACAAGTAGCATAATCTAACAGTTTAGGGGACAAATTGTCTAGTTTACAGAAATATTGCATGCAATTTCATTTCTTTTCTATCTGTTGACTAACATCTGAACCAAAAGATTCCCAAACATATTTACAGTTATCCCTTCTCAATGTTTTTTACAATATTCTTCAAATATGGAACTATCACTCTTGAATTTCCTATATATTTGCAACAGTGTAAAAAAGTTTTAAAAAAAATGAAGGATTTCCAAAATAAATTATAAATATCGTCACACACAGAACCACCTCATACAAGCATTACAAAAGACCCATGCATATAAAGTTAGCCATATTCATAAGTCTAATATGTTGACCAACCTAAAATCGAAAATTAAAAGGTTACAAATGCACAGTTGAAGCATGCTTACCCAAAATTGTAGACAATATTACGAATCAGATTAACCCCACTTCTATGGTCAACCATGGGTAAAAAACATTCATCCATCACATGCAATGCAACGGCAGCCTTTGAATTGCAGAACACTTTCCGAGGCATTCCGCTGAGAGAAATATCAGAGCCAACATCAAATCGTCGAACAAATGTCCATGAAAATCCTTCTTCTAGTTCATGTTTAACTCCAATAAGCATCTGCAATCTCTCGTATAACTGACAGAAGAACAAAAAAATTGGATAAATTCCAATCTTAAACAATAATTTTCAGAATTTTCTTAGAAACAATGCCTATCTACTTGATAATAATAACCAAATAAAATTTTCCAAATCAATAGTGACACAATGGAAAAGATTTAGATAGCCCACTGCTATCTATATCTTAGCATTACTTTATGAAGGATGTGAATAACTATCACTCCTAGTTATAAATGGGAAATTTAATTTAAACACATGCATTTAGCAGACACTTTTTCAGCAGATTCCTTCTTTCAGATGTATGAAGATCTTAAATTTTGCATCACCTAATCCCATACAAAAAAGAATAAATCAACATCACTCGAACTTGAAATTTTCTTTTAATATTTATAACAATGCCTACATGTTTGATGGGTTCATATCCTGTAATAATTGAACCTCCATTATAGATCCAATTGATGTTCCTGGCTGAAACATGTCAATAACAACTGTTACTACCTCTTGGCATTTCCGTCCACAGAAGAATGGATTGCTGGGATCATCATTTATGGCTTCCTTTCCTTGAACACAGGATAGGTGATCTGCAGCAGAAGAAATCTGTTAATACAGATCAATTTAATAACATTATTCAATACAACCTAAGAAGAAATGAACCATAAAACTGTGGATCAAAACTTAAAGAAGAAAGAGCCCGTACATTTCTCCTCACACAAATAACATCTAAGTAGTCCACATGCATGAGCAGCATCATCATTTTTCTGACATGTATTTCCAGTTCCACCAACCTTTTGACAAAATTTGCATAAACAATAAATGCAGTGCCAGAGTCCTGAAGGGAACTTCTGTCATATGAATAAGAGAAAAAGATTACTGATGTAACCAGGTTATAGTGTTTAAAATTATTCCTAAAACAATCAGCATATACAACAAACTCATTTTTTAGCAAATTGCTAAGAGCCTCCTTTAAGAAGGCAACTGGACTGGAGTGCTTCCATTGAATGCTGCATGTGGACTCTCTGGAAGGCCTAAGCCATATCTACCGTAGAGTGTTTGCCCAATTTGCCCTGGCCTGGAAATGTAGAGACACAGGTACTACACTACTATTGTTATCTGGGATAACTTGGGGTGGAGTATTTTCACCAAATGATGCATCTGGAGTCACTGGAAGGCCTAAGCCATATCTATTACCAAGTAGTTACCTTGCCCAGCATGCCCTGGCCTGGACATGCGGAGACATAAATAAAACTGATATATGGGATAGCATGGAACAAAGCAACCAATTTTGCTATTTATTAAGCGGAACTCAATTTTTAGTTTTTATTGCCTTTACATGTCGTGAAGAACCATGTTCAGTAACAAAAGCCCATGGCCAAAACCAAAACACTAGCTAGCAAAATAAGATTCGGTATCCTGGAAAAAAAGACCCAAAAAATTGGACGGAATAATGACACCTGCACACAACCTCCAACCCCTCATCAATTCATTAAAGGGCTACAAAGGTGCATCTTCAAGACTATTCTCTATATTACAATTATGTGAATATCAATGACAAGAAACAGTGAGAAATATGAAAACAGTAAAAATTGCATACTCTTATCTCTAGGCAGCTTTGGTGGAATGTTGATGGGCAACCATCACAACAAATCAGGTCCCCACCATCTCCACAAATCCCACACGTATCATCATTAGGATCTTCGCCATTAGTATCAATAAAATGGAACCCTTTCTTAGCAGACTCATCTTGTTTATGCCATGAATCTAGCTGGCACTGCAATAGTGAATATCCAGTCTCTACATATATATTCTCAAATGGCTGACAAGATTTGCCACCTGCATGAGTCTCAAATTCAGCAATTGTAAAAGTTTCAGTACAACAGTCACACTGAATACCATCTCTTGTAACCCTACCCTTCTGCAAAGCTTGTGCTTTCCTACATCTCAAATACTGCACCTTTCCATCTAGTGCCACAGTGCCCAGATCAATCATCCAAGCAAGCACAGTTTGCTTCCCATTATACAGCACATACCCACCACTGTCAGACTCTGTGCCATATTGAGAGTTGCGAACCATCAGTCCACATCGTTTTCTGTCATGTGTTTCAAGTCGCTTGCGACCTCTAACCGACTCTTCTGATCCCTGGCCTAACACACCAGCTGAACCATCCTGTCTGTGATGCAAGGATTTCAGTTTCGCTCTCCCTTTCAACTTCTTATGGCCAAAACCAGCTACACCACCTAGTTTTCGTTTTTGCAGTTTCCACTTTCTCTTCTTAGAAGCTCCAGTCATAAACTCACCCTCCTCCTCCTTGTTCCATTTCTTTTTCTTCTTATGTTTGTCAGACCGCTCCTTATTCATTACTTTAGTTAGTATGTTAAGTTCCTCCTCTGGAATTGGAATAAATTTGAAATCTGGCTTACAAGTCTCTGAATCACCACCATCTTCGTAATGCTTCTTAAGCACCCGATATGCCAAGGTCACTGACCAGTGAGTCCTTCCTTCAGGATTAACATAAACTGCATCCTTGTATTCTCTACCATTCCTAGGCCTATACTGAATTTCCCAGCCAGCACCTAATAGCAATTCCACAATTTTTTCTCTCACAACCTGCCTTTCTGATCTACTATAACCCGTTTCCCCTGCCTTCTTTTTGGCTTTGCCTCCTTCCTTCTCACCATTGCTGCATATCTTATTCTTGACTTTCAGTAATTTCTTGTTACATTCTTTCCCAACTAGCCTATTCTCTGTGTTGTGATTCACATCATGTACATTATATTTTGAAGTTGTTCCAGTTTTGCCTCTCCTTAACACACCCACTTTTTTTTGCTTGTTTATCTTGAAAGGTCTCCCACGCTTATGCTTCAATCTTTCTCTCACTTCATTATTTTGCTGATCACTCTCTCCAAACTCATATTGGTCAACCTCTTCCTCATTTACCTCAGACCTCGTCTTCTCAGACCAAACACTCTCATAAGCCTTAGGGGGTCTACCACGCCTAGGCTTTAACATTTTCATCTCTTCACTATTTGGCAGATGGCTTCCAATTCCATGACTAACAGTGAGATCAATCCCTTCCCTTTTGACATCAACCCAATGTTTATCAGACTCGGCATTCTCTTTAGCCTTTGGAGGCCTCCCACGCTTACGCTTTAATTTTTTGGCCACTTTAATATTTGAGTATTCCCTGTCTTGAGTAGTATCTACATCAACCCGTTGTTTCTCAAACTCATTACTCTCCTGACTCTTTCGAGGCCTACCACGCTTGCGCTTTAATTTCTCAGTTAAATGACTATTTGCCTGGTGGCTCTCTTGGGCAGCAGGCTGGTCAATCTCCCCATTTTTCACATCACAACATTTTTTCTGAAACTCGTCGTTTTCCTGAGACTTGGGATCTTCACTGTAGAAATTATCAGTCTCTTCCATTGCCACTTTGACCCTCTTCTCCTCAGACTCACATCTCCCTCTGGTCCTTTTCCCAACAAAGTCACCATCAATCTGTCTCCTTTCAACGTCTCCCTCAGATTTTACCGCAGATATTGACCGCAGAACCCTACCGACAACCTGTGCCTTACCATCCTCATTCTGGTCTTTCCATTTCTGCTTCTTAACACTGTCGTCTTCAGTCTCCCCTTTAACATCCGTTCTGCTTTTTGTCTTCCTATTACTGGTACAGTCAACAACCTTATGCTGACCAATATCACTCCTTGTACTACATTCCACAGAGTTTGGCTCATCTCTCTTATCCATCTCCGATTCTTCTTTTGAATCAGAAATGCATTTGTCTTCTTGAGTCCTAGAACCAACCAATTCCGTGAAAATCTCATCAGTCAAACCACAACCTTGCTGCCCAGTACTGTCTTCATCCATTTTAATAGTTTCTTTACTCAGGAAAGCCTCGCCTTTATCGGCTTCCGGCGACAGTTTGCTCCTAGATAGCAAGCTGTCTCTCATCTCTTCCATTGCCACCTTGGCCCTCTTCTCCTCAGACCCACCTCTCTCGCTGGTCCTTTTCCCGATAAAGTCACCATCAATCTGTCTCCTTTCTACCTCACCCTCAGATTTTACTGCAGACATTGACCGCAGAACCCTACCAACAACCTGTGCTTTACAATCATCATTGTGATCCTTTAATTTCTGCTTCTTAACACTATCAATTTCATTCCCTTCCTTAGCATCCGCTCTACTGCTTTTCTTCCTCTCCACTACCTTATTTTCACCAATATCACTCCCTATACTACATTCTTCAGAGTTTGATACATATTTCTCATCAATCTCCGATTCCTCCTTTAAATTAGATTCTCCAATCCCAGAACCAACCAATTTTCCAACAATATTATCAGGAAAATCACAACCCTGCTGTCCAGTACTCCCTTCCTCCATTCTAACAGTTTCTTTACTTGATGAAACCTGACCTTTATTGGCTTCTGCCAACAATTTGCTCCTAGATCGCAAGCCATCTACCGTTACCTTCATTGCCACCTTAACCTTCTTATCAGACCCACATCTCCCTCTGGTCCTGTTCCCAACAAAGTCATCATCAATCTGCCTCCTTTGAAAAATTCCGTGACCCACATATTTTACTGCAGACATTGACCGTAGAACCCTACCAACAACCGGTGCTTTTTCATCCTCATTACGGCCCTTGAATTTCCGCTTCTTAACACTACCACCTTCACTCTCTACCTTAGCATCCGCTCCACTTCTATTCTTCCTCTCCGCAACCATATTATTAGCAAAATCACACCCTGCACTACATTTCTCAGAGTTTGACCCATATTTTTTATTCATCTCCGTTTCTTCTTTTGAATTAGAGATGCAATTGACTTCTTCAGTCCCTGAACCAAGCAATTTCGTACTATTGTCATCCATTTTAACATTTTCTTCACCCAGCGAAGCTTCACCTTTATCGGCTTCCGCCACCAATTTGCTCCTAGATCGCAACCCTTCTCTCATCTCTAGCAAAACCACAAAACCCCCAATTAATTTTTTTGCTTCAATACAACATCACTTAATTTAAACAAAAAACAAACTTCAATGAACTCAATATGATCTTACTCGGTAATCGCAGTGATGTAATCTTTCGGGCTTGATTTGAATGACGTTTTGAATCAAATCCTGCCAGCGAAATACAAAAGCGAAAACAAAAGAAGTCAAGATTATATCAAATAATACATTGTACGGGCAGATAATATCAAAAACCAGAGAGCAAAAAAACATATATTTTTTAAAAAAAGCCTCAACAATGCAGCAAAGAGAACCATATCCTACGACTACGACATCGTACAAAAAAAACCAGGGTTTCTCCGGTGCGGTCATGGCGCTTCGGGAATTAAACTGAATCGGGGGGTTAAACGAGAAGCAAAGGGCTTAGACTTGAGAAGTGAGAACTGAGAAAGCGAAAGGAGAAAAAGAACAGAATACGGAGTTGGGACCGAGATTTTTAAGATTTTAAATTAGTACTTTTTTTTTAATTATTTAAATCATCATTTATCATTTATTACTGTTATCATTACCTTTTTCTTTTCTTTTTTTGGTACAGTGTTGTCATTGCCTCTTTTATATATCTGTTCCGGTTGTGCTCCGTTTGTACGGACTGCTGGCAGCATGGGCGGGATTGTCATTTTATATTTGCTTATGATTTTCAATTTCCCTCCATTTGCTACATCACTCAATAATTTTATATGAGATTTAATTATTTTTACCAATAATTTTATAAAATTTATCAATTTCTGACTTAAACCTTAATAAGAAGTCATGCTTTTCTATTATCGGGCAAGAATATGTAACGACAGTGGCAGAGCAAGTCCCCAAAATTGGGAAACAAATTTAATTTTTTATAGGAGACTTTTAAATTAGCGGTGGATAATTATCTCATTTAACTTTTTAATATGCATATTATTATTTTTAATATTTACCTCCTAAAAAATAGGTTTGACAACTGACTCTGCCACTGTTTAACAAGAAATTACTGAAAGTTAGGAATAAGATATGCAGCAATGGAGGAGACTAGAATCTTCCCTGTACCAAAAGAAAAGAAAATTCTTCTTCCATTTGCCAGATGAAGCAACAGGAAACAAAAAAAAAAGTATTAAATCTATATGTACATGATATTATTCAATTTATACAAGAAGAGAAAGCTTAATTTTCTATGAGTATAATGCAGAGATGATATGCATATATCTGCTACCACCCTGGCAAACCATAGCTTCACCTGTTTCACAACATTCCCTAATTCAGTAACGACCTTAATTCTATATACAGCAGCAGACAGCAGAAATCCTTTGGAATATGGATCATTTTGACGGTAGAGTAGGAGGATGATGAGATTCTACCAGCATTGACCATAGCACATGAACGTCTTCACATGGGCAAGATTTCACATCCTTGTACAGAATGTATATTCCCCTGCCTGTCAAATTAAAATTCAACTCTATTTGAATGAATAGGTGTGTGGGTTTTACATAAAAGATACAAAAATATAAAGAAAAATTGAGGAAATTACGTTTTCTTTGGCTGGAGTGAAGACGATCCCAAACTTTCTTGAGAGGGGAGATGAGGAAGGATTGAAGCCAACCCATTTGAGGATGTGGGTTTTTAGTTCATGGGTAGGTGAAAGTTTGGAAGGAAATATAGCAGAGAGATGAGATTGAAAATCATGGAGGTCTTGCACTTTGCTTAGCCAAAGGTGACATGAATACTAACGTTTATATTCATTTATACAGTCTATTCCCTTTTCAGGACAATCATGGGAGAAAATATGTAGACTTGGTGCTATGTCTTTTTCTCTCTTTATACCTTGTTGAAGGAGCTTAACCTAATTTAATACTAAAACCAAAACATCCTAATTTTAATTCCAATTTTCACACTTCAAATCTCATTGTTTATCAATTAATGCTCTTCTTTTTGCTCTCTTTATCCCTCTGTCATGTGTCAATCGGATTAATAGTATGCATGAAGCTTCTTTTGAAATATCAATAATTACAAGTTTTCAATTGTTTCAGCCTTTTGGGCAAGGAAGTAGTTATATATTAAGGAAAAGATAGTGTGATAATTAGCAGCTTCAGCTTGAAGTATTTGTTTATCCATTTTTATGGAAGTGTTAATTGGAAGACAAGATCAGAGTAGAAAAAATCATAATCCAAGAGGGTGTAAAATGAGTTAATATCAAATTTTTTCAGTTTTGTTAAAATTTTCGAGGTTTGAGTACTTAATATGCAGTGTTTCGTAATCATTTGAAATTTTACTTGACACACTTTGAATTATTCATACTAACTCTAGATTTCCGACAAAAAAACCATTATTATGTGTAGTGTATATTGTATGGTTACAACTTATAGTATAATCCCAGAAAAATAACATCAATATCTGTCACTCTATAATGCACAAGAATTTGCTAAATCATACATGCAATTGCATTCTCGAAATCACAGTTTAGAAACTCAAAAATTTATGTATGGTAAAATGTCAGGGTAGTTGGATATGTAAGCCTATGGTTGACTTGTTAAATGGTAAAAATCCATATGCTTCTAAGGAGGATATTACTTGAAAAGTATATTTTATCTAATGATATCTTAATCATTTTCCCACCCTTCTTTCTTGGTTGATTTTGAGAATATTCTTATGTGTGACATTTTTATTTGAAAAAAATAATAATAAATCAAATTTAAGATAGATTTATATTTTTAATTTGATTTATGCTTGTCAAAAAATAAATAAATAAATAAATTGATGTATGAAAACAATAATAAATTGAATTTAGATAAATTTTTTTTTCGTGATAATAATACACAGTATGGAAACTTTTTTCCAAACGAAATAACAAATTATTGAAGGTTATGGGCCTTATGATTTTCAAAAGGCAGTAGAAACTCAATTTCTAATGGGCCCGTATTGGGTTAGATCAAACTTTGATCTGAGTCCAAAATAGAAGGCCCATCTCTACTGTTGACGAAAATTATACATTGGATCCCGTTCCATAGAGCTTTATAGACCAAGGGTCCAATATATGTTTGCGGACGGCTACAATTTTGTAAATAAGAAAAATTTATACAACTATCAATCACATAATAATAATTTAATAAATATTTATCATCCGTTTATTAAAAATATTCATTAGTTTATTAATAAATATTTATTAGCAATAGAGTAAATATTCATTAGTTATAAATTATATTATAAATTAAAAAATAATTAAATTAAATTAAATAATATTTATTAAGTTAAATACATAATGTATCTTATTCAAAAAAAATTCAATATATTCATATATACAATTCAAAACCAAAAAAATATAATATTCATTAAATTAAATACATAAAAAAAAATAAAATGAATATTTACTAATAAATTAATTAATTTTTATTAATAAATTAATGAATATTTACTTTATTCCTAATAGATCTATAATTTTATAAGAAATGTCGGTAAAATAATTTTTTTTACTAAAATTTTGGTATTTGTATCGAAATGTTACCAAATTTTTGTAAAAATATGGTATTGAATTAATACAAAACAAATATTTTGTACCATTTTTATGCAAGTATCAAAATTTTGGTACAAAAAATTTATTTTACCCAATAAATGAATATAATTCAATAAAATAATGGTTACTTTATTACTAATAAATCTATAATTTATAACAAACAAACGTACAATTTATAAGTTATAATTTACTGATAATGAAATTATAGTTTACAATAAATGAACATTTATTAATAAACTAATAAATATTCATTTTATTTATAATGAATCTATTGTTTTATAACAAATGAATTTTCTTCAATAAACTAATTAACATACTTACAACATACAATAAATATTTACAAAATTATCACAGTATATTTGATAGATATATAAATTTATTTTATTTACAAAATTATCATAAGCTTCTTGTACATATAAACAATATTGCATAAAAATTAGGTCCATTATATAACAATTCCACAATTTCAACTACGGGGCAAATGCAAATAAATATAAGATAAATTATTAAAACTACCTGAAATTTATTTAATTATATTTATTTTTTAAATAAATTATAAAATTTTTAGATTTGGTTATATTAAATAAAAAAATTTCTGTTAATTGGAAAAACTTTTAATTAGCTTATAAAATATTTTATTTAAAATTAATGGAATATTTTTTTCATTAACATAATTAAATTTAAAAAATTTTATAATCTATTTTTAAAAATTAAAATATTAATTAATCTATCATACTATATATAAAAGTAAGAGTTGGGAGGAGAACAAGCAAAATTACTGAAAAGTCAACATGATTGTATTATTTAATTAAATTAATTTTGTCATTTACTAATTGAATTTATTAGTAAACAATATTAATAATTCATTAGAAATTTAGTTATATTAGAACTAGATAAATATATTTTATATATAAAAACTCATATAACTAATATTAAAAAAATAAATTAATAAAAAACTATTAGTATTCAACATTATTATTTTTTTTACATTCCGTGAATACTATTAATGAAAATTAATGTTATTATTTTTAATTACAAATAAGTGATAATTATAAATAAAACTCTAATATTTAATTCGATTTTTAATTTAACATCAAATATTTTTTTAAGTTCCGTGAATATTATTATTTAAAATTTATATTATTATTTTTAATTTATAAAGTACAAATAAGTGATAATTATAAATAAAACTATAATAACTGACATTGAAGAATATATATTTAATATATTTAGAGTTATATAATATATATAAATTTTATTATTATTATATATAATAAATATTGGATCATTTGTAATATGATTATTGTTGGCTCATCTTTATATTTTATCTTAATTCTGCCCTTATCTATATTTATAATTAAATAGGAGAACACTAAAAGGAGAAGTTTTGCAAGATTATAATTAAAAAAAATATTAGAAATGTAATTAAATAATTAATTTTTTTAATCATATACATAACAAGTTAAGTTTTTAAAATTTACATGCATAGTAAAATATAATTTTCTTTTATATTAAAATATAATAATCAAATATAATTAACAAATATTAATATTTAAATTAAATGTGACTTAATTACATGATAATTAAGAGTAACTAAAATTAATTTGTTGGATAAGATTATTATTATTAAAATTTTTGTCCGTAGATGATTAGGAATAAAGGGACATATAAAATAATCATAAAATACTTATATACTACATCTATTTTATATATAATTTTTAATAATTGACAAATTAGTAATCTTCATATAAATTATAATATGAATTCAATATCTAATAATTACGTACAAGACACGTTAATAAAAAATTAGAATATTATATCATCATACTATATATAAAAATGAGAATAAGAGAAAGAGACATACAAATTTAAAAAGAATAAAAATTTAATTTAATAAAAAAATATTATGAAAGCAGAGTAAAAAAAATAATAATAACATATGGTCATTCAAAGTATAATAATAATGGTAAACTAAATTACAACCATGAACGTAACATATAATATAAATTTCAAAATACTGAGTACAACTCTTATAAGTTATTTAAGAAATTATAATTTTTTAATAATTTTTATATAATTTAATAATTAATTTATTGTAATCATATATAAAATAAACTAAGTTTTTAAAATTTACATGCATAGTATAATATAATTTATTTTTATATAAATTATATGAATCAAATATAATTAATAACAATTAATATTTAAATTATATATGATTTAATTATATGATAATTAAAAGTAAGTAAAATTAATGAAATAAAAATTTTATTTTATTACAATATAACATGCATTTCTATAATTTAGAATAAATAAAATATCATAATAAGACGAAATAAATTAATAAAAAAATTATATAAAAATCAAATGATGATTAATAACAAATTCAATACCTAATAATCATGTACAAGCATGTTAACTTGATTATATTAATTAATTAAGTTAATTTTATCATTTAATAATTTAATTATTAGTGACAACCCATTATTCAAAATATTTTATTTTATTTATTTTATTATTTATTAAATTAATTAACTTAAATATTAATGAGTAATAAGATAATTAAATAACTTAATAAGTAATAAAAATAATAAAAATGTGTTATAAGTAATGAATAATCAAGTTTTAAATGATAAACAATCATGTTCAAGAAGATAGATAATTATGTTTAAAGTGATGTACAATTAAAATATAAACGTTAAACATATAAGTGATTAACATGAGACAAACAATTAAGTTCAAAACGATGAATAATCAAATTCATAATGATAAACAATAAGTTCAAGGTGATAAACAATCAATTTATAATAAAAAAAATTATAAATTCATCAACATAATTTACTATACATAATTTATTACTATTAAAATCGTAAAGTACTTACTACATCTATTTTATATACAATTATTAATAATAGACAAATTGATAGAATTTGAAATAAATATGCATTCTTATAATTTAATATGAATAAAATATCATAACAAAATGAAATAAATTAATAAAAAAAATTACATAAAAAGTTACTTATTAAATTAATTATCTTAAATATTAACAAATAATTAAATAATTTATTAAGTAATAAAAAACGTATTATTATGACAATCAAATTCAAAATAATAAATAATTATGTTTAAAATAATGTATAATCAAAATATAAACATTAAACCTACAATTAATATA